>VJOZ01034811.1:1033-11195 GCA_009801055.1 Stichopus horrens
TGGCAAAATTAACCAACTAAAACCTACTTATTTCCCCATTTTGTCTGAATAGGGTCATTAAAATCCTTACCAAACTTTACGGGATTACGAGAAGTGACGTACAGATATATTTGCAAATTTCGCAACGGGGTTTGTTAGGGGTTTCGCCTATTACAAGGATATTTCTAAGATTAGGGGGTTGTCCAAAACATAGAAGTGGTGCAGCCTTTAATGTGTCTGCTAACTGGACGTCACTCTCTGTAAAATACTCCATGCAGATAGGAAGCCTTGAAAAAGGTTTTTAATGCGGGAACGGTAGTTCGTAGAGAAAGGAATCCGTTCCAGGTCAATGGGGGTGGACTGCTTGTATTCTAAAAGTGCCGACCTAGAGATTTTATTGGCTCTGTCGATGCTAGTTCGTATGAACTTAAGGGGGTAGCATGGGTAGCTACCCCCGTAGCATGAACAGTCTAGTCAGATCGTCTAATTTGTCTTGAAAGTCTTCTTTGTAAGAACAAATGTGTTTGTAGCGGAGAGCCTGACAAAATATTATAGATTTCTTGGTGTGTTCCGGGTGGAAGGTACAGCAGTATGTCGGTCTGTGGGTTTTGTGAAAACCGAGGTTTGTACATTGCCGTTTTGTAATGACACAATATCCAAAATGTGTATGCTACATGTTGTGCGCAAACTTGATTGTGGGATGGAAAGTGTTCACCTTGTCAACAAATCTTGTAAGTGTTCGTTCGCCATGCGGCCAAAAGGAGAAAAAATGTCATCGATATATCTAGAATACAACACAGGCCTAAGTGTATACTCACTCAAAAACTTCTCGTCCTGTTATGCCATACGAAGATTTGCATAAACAAGTGCCATTTTGCTGGTTATCAAAGGTAAAATAATTGTGGTCTAGAATGAATTTGAAAATATTCCTTACATTAGATATGAAGGCGGAAGAAGAGCCGTTTCTGTTGAGAAGCACTTCACAGGCATTTACACCCTCATCATGAGGTATATTAGTCTACCAAGCTGAAACATTCATGGTACCAAGAAAGGTATTTCAAGGAAAATTATCAACATTCCTGAGTTTCTGTAAGAAATGAGTGGTGTCCTGGATGTCGCTGGGTACATTTTTGAGTAGCGGTTGAAGACATTCATCTACAAATTCGGAGATGAATTCCGTCATGGTACCATTAATCGATACTATAGGTCTGCCTGGAGAAACTCTTTTTCAACGCTATCGTCTGACAAACTTGTGAAGTTTCTGTAATTTGGACAGAATGTCATAGAGACCTAGAGTGTTTGGGATGAGATGATACACATATTCTTGAGTGGCGTCCTACAGTCCATTTGTCATGGCTTTTAGTCACTAAGTCACTGGGTTGTAATTTGAGTCACTGAGTTGACGAGACGCTTCCATCATGTAGTCGGTGACCACTGCTCCTCCTATCTTCTGACTTTATGACGATGTCTGTATTCCCTTTTCCTCCTTTTCCTCTCATGGCTGGTTATTTCTACATTGCTCTACACTTGCGTTGTATCGAACGCTCTAATATGCCTTTGGTACATCTGTTACCCATAATCTTATATGGCTCCTTGGTGTTCACCATTTTAAAATATTTGGATGTAAAAAACTTGATAAAGCTAGAACATTTTAGCACCACATTTACCAAATTTTATACCAAATTTTGAGCTAAGTAGTACTATTAAAAATAGAACTTGTCCGACAACGTATTTTTCGACCATTTTGGGATCCCTTTTTAATTCAGGTGGTACAGGTGACAATATCCGAGCCACCATCACGTTATTGGAGGCATCTGTTCCTGGTTTACGCATGGAAGAGTTTGTCATCACATGTCTTGCTGGTGGATAGTGAGTTGCTTATCATATTGGCTTATATTGAATAATGTCAACATCAAAACTACATATATTTTAATATATACATATGTGTGTGTGTCTGTGTGTGCGTGTGCGAGAACTTCTTCTTCGTTGTTGTTGCCTTTTCAATTGATTTCAATACTTGATCCATTTCAGCCCTATACCAGAAATATCTTGGTTTAAGAACAACGCGGAGTTCCAACATAACAACAGTGAAGTCGCCCTAAAGGTCCACAACCACGATTTGTTGTTTTCCGCTCTCAGTTTTGAAGATGCTGGACATTACGAATGTCGAGCCAATAACGGAATACCTCCCCTGGCCACAAGCACAGTTCACTTGACCGTTGAATGTAAGTTTCAATTCATTGATTGCGCTGGTAATAAATATCCTGGAAAAGGGAGGCATAATTTGATCTTACATCGATTATGTAAGATGTGTGTTGATGGAAAGTACGTCATCATTTTGTTTTGGTTTCTTTAGCAGCATCATTGGGCACTTAGTGTGCGAATCCCTATAAGCTTTGTCCAAGAAGTGATCTCTTTATAGAATGGTACCGTTTTGCCCATCGGCCTATCTTTTGTCTGAGGAAATTTAATCATAGAAATCAGTAATGAAGTATTTAATGTATGAAATAAAATAAAAACTTTGGTTAATTTGAGTAACTTGGCGCTACTTAAGCGCATAACTTTTCCCATGACGTTGCGGTGCTAAAATATTAACAGACCCTTTTTCATACCAGATTTTATATCTATTACCTATGGACATGACACCTAATANNTTGACACACCTGAATTACTTTAAGAGAACGAAGTTTAATTAACCATTTAGATCATCATAGCATGGGGTGATAGAGCTGACCTAAGGCGATGAGGGTTTGCAAAAAGATAAACGTTAGTAAAATTAAAACAATAGAAAGGTGAGGTTGGACCAAATAGCTGCTTAGCGACGGAATTTCGGCATGTCTTTCCTACTGTTATTAAAATGTTTTTCTATATTATCTTCAACAGCCCCACCATACTTTACTGACACCCCAGATAACCTTGTGCTTGCCCCCGGAGAGTCAAGTGAAATCAGATGCCTTGCTGGAGGTGTCCCTCCCCCCACCAAGAGATGGATACAAAATGGAGCACCAATAAGTCACTGTAAGAGGGAAATAAGTAATACTAAAACCAAAACCCAAAGAAGAATTGGTTAAAACAAAAAAATAAATCGCAATGATAAGACGATAAACATAGTTAAACAATAGAAGACGGTTAAAAAAGTTTACTTTCTGTAATCTCAATGTTTCATAGCAAAACTGAAGCTTCTGAGAGAGCCATTTCGTTTGCGACTCGTAATTTTTGAAATTTGGCCGATGTGTAAACGATGGACAGTTGTTCGCGACAACCATTATCCTTGTTGGTGGGTAGAAAACGATATGTGGATACTCTAAGAGATGTAGCAGACATACAGGGATGTTAGTGGATTAACCTCTTAAGTTGCTTCTATTATCCTTCAGCAGTGAGTACAGTCTTTGAGGTTGCAGGAGACACTATCATCATCAATAGTCCCAGAGAGGTTGACAGCACTGTCTTTCAGTGTGTACTGGAAAACAAACATGGCCAAAGAATTGGTACCTACATTGTTACCATTTTAGGTAAACACTAATTGGATTTACTTTGACTCAGGTATTGCTAGTACATACATTGAGTCAGTGGTATTTACATTGAGTTGTAAGATGGAAATTTGCACGAGGCTTTAGCTACACCAGCCTAAGTGAACACTATTTTTCATTGTCATCGATTGATTTATTACGAATACATTTGATAAATGCTAAAACTTTACAAAAATTTTACAAGACAAGGACAATGTTAAGTGAGCACGTTTTAATGAAATTATTGGCACTAGACATCTTTTAGTTGACTGCTAATGTTGAAATTCCTGGTCAACTAGACAAACGACGTGGAACATATCTTTGATGTGTTAAACATCAAACAACTCAAATTGTGATAATGTGATTTTATGATGATGCCATTGTTGGGTGTTAGTTGTGTGCCTTAGTCAGATAGACCTAATTTGAAACATCTCTTATAGAGTATTGTTCATATGAAACAATTGTAAGGATGTCAGTAGTGTTAGAAGGAAGTCAGAAGTGTTAAAACACAATTTTGTGTAAGACTTTGAAAAACTCATGTTACATGATATCATTTCTTGGTGTGAAATTTTGTCGTCTACTCAAATAGACCTATAAATTGTTACACCACTTTTGTGTTGTGTATCAATCAGGTCAAAATGTGTAAATGCTATCCACATTACATGTATTTTGTAAGTCACATAGACATATAATTTGGAACATCTCTTTTAATTTATGCCTCAAACAGCTAATATTTTGGTGATGTCATTGCTTGATGTTGGATGTGTGATTTGACCTTATATTTTGAAATCTCTAATTTGCTACAATCTTTGAAAAATAGAGCTCGTGGTGAACCTATTGCCTGGTGTCATTGTTTGGTGCCGTTGTGACAGTCAGGTTATGAACCCTTGATTTACCATTTTTGCAAGGAGACGCAAAAACCAAAACAACTAAAGACTGTCGCTGGCCATTGACAACTGCCATCCAGAGGAATAATTGACCCAATTTTTCACCGGGATGTTCCAGTTTGTCGTGCGTCAAAGGGGCAACCTAGGGGACTAGGAAGGGGGGAAATGTTTACGTGGTTTGTCTACTTGGCTAGGGAGGATCAACATGGAGTCAATGTCAGATTTGGATTGGATTTTCTAATTTTGGCAGTTGATGGAAGTTGTAACTTAGTTAATCTTCGTGGTGTGTATATTCATATATGTTCGTGGTGTTAATGAGGGTCAAAATATTCGGAATACATTGGTTACGATCTTCCCTTTACACCTAAGGTCCGATGAACATGAAACTTTGTACGAAAATGTTTACGTACTAGGTAAATTGTCTGCTAGGTCGAAGACGATATAGGTCAGATAAAAATATCATTCTGTGATGATGAAATGTGACAGTGGTTTAATGGCGAATCTAGTCAGTTAGTCCTTTGTGAATGCCCTTTCCTGTCATGGTAAACTATCTCTATTTCATTATCTTGTTGCAGACATTTGTGAAAAAGAAATTATAAAAGACTCAATAGCAGGAACATTAACATTCCCGACAACAACCATAACACAAACAGCGAAGTCAAAAGAAGTATGTGGATCCTTTTCCAAGAAAGGTAACAATGTACATGTAAAAATACGATCTTGTGGATAATTAGAGAAACTAAATTTTTGCAATATTTTCAGTTAAACTATGACTAATATTTAACTACTCATTCAAGTGTCCGTAGGATGTCTTTATTTTACTGAAATTTGAAAAAAAAAACAAGTCAAAAACATACTTTATGTTTTCAAAAAAGTGTCCTCTACATCTCCTGTCTTTGTAATCCAAAAGTTGATTTGATTGAAACCAGTCATCAACGTGATAGAGCACAATTTTGTATTTTGCTATCTGAAAAGGATAACAAATTATTTCTTCAACTTCACCGCTTCTGTTTCAGATGGTGAACCAAGGGCAACGAGGTCCTGCAGTGGTGACGAAATTACTCCTGCTACTTGGGAGGGTCCTGTATTGAACTGTTTTGATGTAAAGGCAAACGATAACAATACGGATGTGTTTGAATCCTTGAACAATGTAATTGTATATGAATGTTTATTTTCTCTCACCCAAACGTCTAAACTTTTCTCTATTTTCTCGATTGCGAATGTATTTCAGCTACCTACCGACACAAAATAGAAGCCACCAATTACTTCTGTCAGGGCCAATTGATCACGCAATTAATTAAACACGGATATTTAATTGTCTGAACGTCTTCAATTGAATGTGAATTACAGTCTGTATTAACGATATAGGAGTACATTAAAACATATTTACCAATGGAAACTGTCTTTGTTACAGCTTACCGTTAATGAAAATAATGTGGAAGTTTTCTCACTGCTCTTAGCGATTAAAACTGATAACACTGATCTCGACACCGACGATTTAGTGGCCGTCACAAACCTCCTGGAGAAGATTATCAATGTGAACAGCTCATCAAAGGAGGTATGCAACACGCAGATAATGTACTTTCAGAGGAGACTCTGGTTTGATGTATTGAATCCAAACTGGTTTTATTTTAGTTGAGTCAACAACAGTTGGTGTGCAAAGAGAATGTAAAATAGAATTAAACTATTAATCACGCAATAAGTAGACATTTCACGGATAGGTCACAAAAATCCTGGTTATTTTGTTGGGTTTTTTTGTCAATGCATTTTGAACGGGTTAAAACACAAAAACAAATGCCAACATTGAAATCGTTAGTTGATAACAACCACTTTGTTCTTAAAACATCGAAACCAAGGTAATCCACAGAAAGTCTATGTTCATACGTCACAAAATGCAGCCATTGATGAATAGATAATGTAAAATACATTGAATTGGTATTAAGTTACGGACAAATATATATTTTGTCAATTACTTCAATTCTTTAAATTATTCTTTTTATCCAGATGACTATTAGCTTCACAAATGTTATTAATCTCTGGCCTCGATGTGTCACAAAAACTTATCCACCACGAGTTTTAGAAAGAGACATTAACACACTATGAAATATTGTTCAGTTAGCGGGATATTAACTTTTATTGACCATATTTTCTAAACGCAGGTAACAAGCAACGTTGTTACAATTGTCAATGAACTGCTAGATCTGAAGGAAGATACTTACAGTGAAAGCGTGTCCAAAGAAATACCCTCTAGAATTCTGAAGGCAATAGAAAGGCAGCTATTTAACTTACATCGAGGGGACGATGACGTTAATTTCACAGCTGTGAGATCTTCTGTTGGAGTAATTGCTGTCAGCGCCTTAAACAACGTTTTTACTCCTAAACTAACGTTTGGACATCTTTTCACCTCCAAAAAGAGAAATATTACCGAATGTCTTACCGACGGTTCAACAGACATTTATAAGGGAAATTCAGTGATCAACAACGTCAAAGTTTCCATGACACTTTCAACCTCTCTGCTGGATGAGATCGAGTGTGGTAAAAATCATAATATTCTCATAACATTTCATTTAACTTAACAGTAAATACAAAATGTTAGTTTCGTGGAAGTTTTCTCGATCTCTTCTGCAGAAAATGATGTTGGAATTTGAAAGCTAGTTACATATTGATCATTGTCTTGATGGCATGTTTAAAGAATTCGCATTGACAATATATAGCGGCTCAGTACTTCACAGTTCCAAAATGCCTTCATCTCACAAGTTATTGAATAGATTGTAGGTCAGTGTGGCTGTTTTAAACGAATTTTGATTTAAGGTTTTTGGAACCCTTTACGGTTTCTTCACTGTTTTGACCTATAATACCAATATATCTACCAAGTGAAAAAGTTCAAGGAGTACCCTCCCTCGGGATACATTACGTTTTGCAATAATGAGACCTTGCTGTCTAACATTATACATTTGAAGCGGTTATAGACTACGCAAATAATTACTGTTTCATTTATCTCATATCAATGATGTTTCTTAATATTTCTTTTCACAATCTGCAGTGTAGCTTCAGCAATGTTTCATGTTCTGGGTCGTTTCAGTTTTGACACATGAAGCAATTAGTAACTATACGTGATGCAATCTATCGTAATTCCATTTCCCTCTGACAAAGATAAACTGTGGGGTGATGGGAAAAAGTATTAATTTGATTTACCTATGAAATACGCCATAAATGTTTTAAATAACCTTTTTAATTTACAATCTCACAGATGAATCAGGCAAACTACCGCTGACATTCATCGTTTATCGCAACAGTAGATTGTTCGTAAGTAATGAGACCAAGAAGAACAGTGAAACGGTTGAAAGTCTCGTAGTCTCTGCAACTATCGAAGGAAAGAAAATTGAAGGCCTAAAAAATCCGGTGATTTCAAGATTCCATTTATCGCCAGTGAGTTTAAGTAGATGAACATTAATTGTCTCAAGCTAGAATTTCTAATGAAAACGGCCAAAATTAACAGCTAGTGGCTACTATAAGGTTTGCATGTATGTTTACTTCTGAAAAACAAAGATGTTTAATTAGTGTGTTTGTCATAATATTGCTCACTGTGCTCCTCAGTAAGAAACCTACACAAAAAAGTACAAATGAGGAATATGGCAGGACTTAATTTTAACAATCGCTGTCACGTAAATGTTCTCCACATTCAGGGGATTCCTCCACCAGCTCTTAATTATGTTTTAATGCATGCACAGGTACAACAAACATGTGCTTTTCAGCTAAAGCAATTGCAGGTAATTCCCATGTAACTATGACAAAATTTTCAATTTGTATGACCAACCACTTAGCACTTTTGGGGGGACTTTGAGGTCAAGGAGTTAAAAGACTTATTTGGTAATAAATCTCAATGTCAATGGAAAATTAATCTTTGACTTATCTGTATTATTGTAATAATGAAGTTCGAACAGTCAGATTTTTGTCAATGATGAAACCTTCATAGATTGCCCTTCCACACTTTCAGGTTGGACACAACATTAAAGCCAGACAATGTGTCTTCTGGAATATGTCATTAGCAAACGGAACTGGGGCTTGGTCTTCTCAGGGATGTGAATTAGTATCCCTTCCAGAATGCGGTGGTCCACCCATTGTCGAGTGTAGCTGTGACCACTTGACAAACTTCGCTATACTTGTGGTAAGTTACGGAACAGCTTCATGGTATATATTCATTAACAGATTTCTCCCCATGGATAACTAAGAATAGGGCGTGTTGAAGTACTACACTAGTTGAACCGGACTATAACTGAGATTCTGTGGTTTCTATTCCTCTTCAGGTGCGCTTTATGAAAATGAAAATAAAGAAATGTGAATAGGCCTACATATTGCTGTAATAAGTAGTCTTATGCGCTCCTGTGTTTGGTTCAATTCAATCATTGCTTCCAGGCATCTTAACCAACCAACACAATTTAGAGTTCTGCAGGCGATTTTCTAAATGTCAAAAAGTACTACAGTCGGTCTGTATATTATGAAAGAAAGAAAAATCCTCTCGTTTAAACACCGATTGCATTGTTTTGCATCAGCTCCTGTTTGCACAAAATATACGTTTGCGTCTCGTTAATACACTTGTATACCATTCTGTACCCAGACCAAACACAGAAGCAAACTATTCTCATACTTCCACAGAATTCTGCGTAGTAGCATGTTGTTATTAAATCAAGAATTTCAAAATAAACTTCGAATACGACTAGCATATGCATGAAATGAATTCGTCTAATAAAGAGCAACTACTACCATTTTGCCTGAATCATGAAAATCAAAATAAGGCAAAATCTCCATAGTACACATTATAGAATTAAGTCTTTGGAAAAGCCAGAAAAAATCAGTCTTAAGACAGAGAAAGGGAGAGGATTAGGTATGTCAGAGGAGGGTATGGTAGGCTATTTTCCCTGTTACACTGACTGACAGTTATGTCGGTCATCGTTGGCCACCTTGTGAATTATGGAAATCTACATAAACCAACGGTTTTGTTTCATAGCTATCTCCCTTTCCGTGTCTCTAGAAATATGTGTAAATTTTCTGAGCTGATAATGATATGGATTATCTGCTTCGTTTTGTTTTGAACTGCAGGATGTGCAGGGAGATATTAACAACGATCTTCTGGATGTCCTTAGCATCATTGGCTGTGTTGTGTCAATCATTGCACTTTTAGTCACTATAGTAACATTTTTGACAAACAAGTAAGTCCACATTACCTGCAGTAAAGTCATTGCATTGTCAGTGAGTACATTCCGGACTGTTCACCAGTCCATCGTTAGGCAAATGGAGGGAAATAATGGTTACAGGTAAATATACATGTACAAAGACGAAATACGTAACCCTTACACAAAGATCGACAACGCCAGATACAAAAGCAAGTTTAGGGAAAGTTTGTAAACACTTAAAAAGCAAAAAGAAGACTTTATTTTTTTTATTACCCATATTTACAATAAGTACAATTATTGAATGAACAAAGTATCTGTAAGAGACGATTAAAATACTTACAAGTTGTACGATGGAGATAAAAACAGCTCCAAGCTCTAACTTGTGTTCTAGCTTTTAAATCCTTTATCAGAAGCTTTTAATCTTAGGCCTGTACCATTTAGATTCATTTGCAATAACTTTGTAATGATGCTTTTACCCAAAAGTTAATCTCCATCAGTGGCGGATCCAGGAATTTGCAGTGGGGGTCTGCAAGTGGATGGGACATCAAATGTACACTGAGCGAAGCGCCACCATATATATAGCTGTCTTCTAGTTCATTCTAGTCATTTTGCC
>VJOZ01034824.1:1151-13272 GCA_009801055.1 Stichopus horrens
GATCATTGATCCTTCAAAGAAATGTTTCTGTAGGTTTTATTTACAAATATTCAGCATTTTATTTGTACATTACCACTTACAAAAGTTACCCTGCCAAAATCACAAGAAGCATTGTACATGCGTAAACTATTAATGGAGTCATTTTACCAGGCGGATGCATCTCATGTAAAGGGTTTGTTTGGTGGCAACCGACTCGTGTTCGTGAAGTCATAATTTTTGAAGTTGTACTGATTCTTACAATACGAAGCTAGGACATCATCTCGGAGTGGAATTTTGAAATTGCGCAGGTGGACGAAAACATTGTTTTCAGTGGAAATCCCTCGTTTGCATCGTGATTTTCTCTTTTTACTCTTTTTAGTCTACCTTGTTTGAATGAAGTTGGGAGGAAAATGGTTAACGCGGGTGGTCTTTGATGTCGTCACAGCAAATAATTTACTCTCCTTGATAGATTAGTTGCTTTTGAAAAATAATATTGTTGTTGGAGTATTCTTGGCACAATCATGTTGCTTTGTATTTAAATGTTGCCCAGTGCATGATAATCTGTGCAAAGAAAGATGCGGATTTTACCTTCGGATGAAGGCATTTTCTCTTGCATAGTCAACTTTGACTGTCAGGTTTCTAGCAGATTTATCATCCATAGAGTATGTTCTCCAAACAATTATCTGCTGTTTTCTTCCTTTACAGAAATAATAGATTTCTTTTGGCATCAACAATTTGTCGGAGCTGGAAGTGGACCTCTTTTTGCAAAGCAAGGATGTATGGTTGAAAGACCAAAGACGGATTTGAAAATATATACAAATTAAAGAAAGGAGGGGGAAAGGCCAGTGTTACCGGTGCCTTTCTAGCCAAGGACTTGTCCAATGAAGTTTCATCACCAAGGAAATGGTTGCCATGGTTATCATGTAGGAGGAGGGGACGGTTCATGTTGCAAGAGGAACCAGTCGCCCATTGGAGGTTTCCTGTCTGCAATGTTGGTAAGTGTTGAAGATCTTCTAAGTCATTTGCTGCATAGCTGAAAGTCCCCCCTCCTCGAATGAAAGCTGCTAAAAAGAAAAAGAAGATCAGATTTCTACTTCATTTTGGAGAAATGTCACAACTTAGTGATGTTGATTTGCCAGTCGAATCCAGAAATTATCAGTTTAATCTGACCATGTTGGACTTCATGGAAAGTGCTCCGGAAGAATTGTGAACCTGTCACACTTTATGTGGGGCTCTCTGCAACCTCCAAATTTTTCCAAACATTCTTACCATGAGTGGAAGTTTTCAGATTTTGGTCAAGGAATCGAGGTTCAAAATGTTAGGCCTATACCAAAGCCCTAAATTCAACACCTCTTCCACCCTCTCGAGATGCCACTCTAAAAAGAAGGCCTTTTTCGAGTAGGGGAGAGAGGTTTAGAGTAAAGGTCTTTATTTTCCTTGTTTATATTTCAAGTGGACCTCAAAGTGTATGACAAACATGATACTTGTCCTTGGACAACTTATGCATCTGAAGAAGCACTCAAATCTGATGCCTGCAACTAAATTCTCCAAATGAAATTTCCTTTTAGAGCAAGCTTTAAATTAACTTAAAGTGTGTCTTTTTTTTTTGAAGGGGGGGCTTATTTCAGCATTTTTGTCCTTGGCAAATTGTGTTCATGGGAATATGAACAGTTAGTTCTAACTACATTACTAGCTATGAAATGAAACTGGCTATCACAGAAAAATGAAAGGGGTGTCAAAAGTTACCAAAAAAGGGGAGAGGGAGGACCACATGTTCCTCCTTAAATTAGTGCAAAGAACAAAATTTTGTCTGAAACATTCACATGCATTGTGAAAACATATATGGATGAATCTCCCCTTGGTTGGTTTGATAAGCATTGAAAAAAATACTGCGGTGAAAAAAATTGCCAAAGATTGAGAGAGAGTATCTTAACATTTTTACTGGTCCAGCATTTTAAACTGATGAAACTTATCTATGTGTCATTTAGACGAGGTGGTTGGACATTAGCAAACACCCCTGGAGTATGGACCAGTCATTGGGTTTGGGTTTAAGAACAGACATGTCTGTAGCCCGCACAACGGACGCGTATATCTCTCATGCATCAGCTTTGACTGCATTCATAATAACAAGGGCTGTGAACTTTATTGCTCGGATTCTAACTGAATGTGCGTTCAGGCTGTAAGCTAGTAAAATTCATATGTGCCGACAATGTCAGTTACACTCAGTAGCACTCGATGCTTCGTTTCCTCACAGGTAGACTATGTATATTCATGCCCTTTTGAGCCAATCATCAGACGTTAAGAAAGACTCCTAAATACAGAGACCTTGAATTTTAGATTTATAAGACAAATTTACCCGTGAGCGTTCACAGGTGTTTAGGTTTGCAGGCCTACATGAAATGGGCGTACATACCAACATACGCTGGGAAGGTTAACATGTCTTCGACAGTCAGATGAAAAGAGTTTCCGTCTCATCTCCGGCCATTTAGTCATTTTTTTTTATCAGTCTTCTCCTTTGAGGGAGATGCAGTTTGGTCTGTTATGTGACGGACTACAATGGAAGAAAACAGTGACAACTAGTCTGCAATATCTGCACAACATTTTCAGTTGCACCTACTCTACGCATACATACATGCTGTAACATTATGTGCAATACATACTATTCATCCTACAGTAAAGTTTCGGTTTGATTTGTGTTATGCAGCTTCATGAGAACACCTTTTGCCATACAGAGTTTGGGCTCAACTACCTTATCGTTCCGTCTTGTCAATTCACATCATAGACGTATACTTACCCCTTGCATCACGTGAAGCAAGGGGTAAGTGTAGTCATTCGTGAATACCCAAACCAGTGAGTTGTGGTGATGCTGGTTTATCTACTTCTGTGAGAGATTCATAATTTGCAGCAAAAACAGTGACTGCTTAAATCTCAAAAGCTGAACAAATCAACAAATTCTCCTACGGCATCACACACCGAAGTTTTAGCAGTTACTGAACTGCGAAAAAGTTCAGTGGCGGTGCCCATTGTCACTGTACCCCATGAATTTACACTCTGAATCGCCCTGAAGTAGGACGATTAATGGTCTCCGAGATTTACGGAGACTGTGTGAAGACATCTATCGAGAGAAGCAAACAGCCAGAGTTTTATGACAATCCCAAACATACAACAACAAAAATACAAAAAGTACAAAACAAAAAAAGAGAGGAGTATCAGAGGCTCTCAATCCCAGGATTACTAACTTTTCCACCTGCTAAAGTCTGTGTCATTCAGTTATTTCTGTAATATCCCACTTTTCTGTCATTCTAATCCCCCTCTTTCTCCTTCATTTTCATGCATTCCTGTCACTTCTCTGCTCCCTTCCTGTCGCCCATGATCCTACTTTATCCTGTGTCATGCCCAGCCAAATTGGGCAAAAATTTTCCAGAAGAAAGTAGTTTATTCAGGCCAGTTATTCAGGCCAGTTCAGTGACTGAAAGTGAGCCGTCGTGACCCCGTCTTAGTTTTTTTGTGAGTTCCGCCTTTAACTTCTCGCAGACATCACCGTTTGTCAACGACCGCGTTTCAGGATGAGGTCCAACTTTTTCTAGAGTTCATATCATAAAACCCTGCCAAAGAATTCGTCAAGTGGGCAAGATTTTCTAAGAAGAGACAAATAATTACCAGCGAATGTTTGCCGAAGCGGTCGATACGGATTAATGGGGCCCTTTGTCTCTGTTGAAAAATATTGGTTAGCATCAGCTCCCTGTTTGGGACTGTTTTCCAGTCTTTATGACGTGTTTATTGCAAACTTTGAGAAAGAATTGTCATCAAATCGGTATTTTTATTGCTTTGTCATTAAGTCCCATGCGAAATGACACGATGCGAATGGCTGAGTGCTCGACACGCAAAAGTCCAGCCTGGTTGCTCTGCGGATAAAACCGAGGAGCTAACTTCACCATATTGCGAAACATGAAGATGACAGAAAGATCGTCCCCCTGTCTCTGTAGAGGTGGTTCACTTCTGGTGAAGGAATGGAAGGCCATGAAAAATATAGGTTTCTGTTACCATGGTGATGTCATTGAACATCTTTTTCAACTTGGTCATGGGTTCAGTCAATGACCAGTTGATTACAAGGTTAAAAGTTTATAGCTTTAAAAAAATGTACATCAACCAGCAGACTGGATGACTGAAAGCAGAAGAGGAATAAAATAGATTTTATGGTTGACTATAACTTCAACCGCAAGGTAGAAAAAAAGAGGACGTGTCTTTTATGAACGAAAAGAAGTGAAAGATTCTTAATTGTCTTTAAACAATGATTGAAATTTTCCCAAACCTCTTGAATGAATGTATCCAACATTTGACTCCCTTATAGGAGTGATTTACACACTGTGAAATAAAATTTACAGTTTGTAATCATCAGTTAAAGTGAAAAATTGAAATTCTGACAATCTGTCGACCTAATATTTTTGAGATGCTTTCTGTTTATGTTTGTATTCAGGCAAATGTCAGCAGTGCTATAATCAAATGGTGTTTGTATGCCACATATGTGCCAATTCCTGTGTACCTGCTCTGGTTTGGTAAATTGAATTTGTAAGCCTAGTGCAGTTTGATTTGATAGCTTTCCAAGTCGCAAATGAGATTAGTTAACCTTTTTTGATAATCACAACTGTCAAAGTCATTGCTTCATGCGTGCATGCATTTATGTAGGTGTGTATGTGATTCTGAGTGTCTGTTTTGTGATGCCAGTCTTTGGACTAATGTGATATTTCAAGAAGCGGCATTTGGATGGAACTCATATTTGGTGATCGGTTCAAGTGTCTGTTGGCTCTGTTTACTATGTGCACTTCCGTAGCACAAGATTAGAAGTGTCACTAATTTTTTCACTCATACTGCCTTCAACAGTATGTTCAGGTTTACAAAAAGAAAAGTCAAATTACTGGTTTTAAGCGACTTAATGTCATTGACACCACAATGCATTTTGTTTTTATTTGAAAGTCATTATTGGCTGGATATGTAGGTATTAAATTTCAGTTATCCATCACGTGAATAATTATGAAACTAATGAAAGCTATCAACCTTGCACAATGTTGTAGCTTCTCTCCATGAGTTCATGCAAGCAATATTCAAGTTGTCTCTGCCATCATGCAGTTGTTGTCCCATTCTTAGGAACCCTGGACTTTTCTTATGATTTTTGTCCTTTTCTGTATTTACCACTAAATGTGTCCAAAGAATTTAAACATCTAGTGGCGTCTGCTGAAGGATGAGGGATAGATAGAACTTACTGCAGTCAAGCTCAGAGTTTTATAGCAAGAAGTTTAAAACAACTGTATAAATTGCCAGGAGAGAGAGAGAGAATTCTTTAAGGTCTGGAATTTGTCATTTGTCAGTTACCTCCCATAACTTATTTTTCCCTCTAATCTTTCCCCAATCCAAACATTATTGACTTCCCAAACATTGACAATAGCAACTAATTTCCCATGATTACCATGTAAGGGATTAAAGGTCAAGTTCTTTTGGAAACAAAGGCTGTCGACAGATGAGCGTCTTTATTCCTCAGTCCCCTCATAAATTTTGCTGGTCTCCAGCCCAACAGGTGCTTTCTCTGCGTGACATCTGTGTATTTTAGTATGTCATAATAGTTGTGGAGCTTTTCCTCAGAAAGTGTGGGTAATTTTTTCTATCCTTTTTCCCTAAAGAAAACCCTACATTACAGAAAAGCATATCTGTTTTGCACATACCCTCTGAATTCCTTTGTGATAATTCGGGTTACTCATGCACGTCTCATTTCTCACTCCTCCCCAATTAAGTTCCCTCTTAGCCCTCTCCCTCCCTCAGCCTCTCCAGCAAAGTGCTGTAATAACCAAAAACTAAAGGGACTGTGTGCATGTGTTCACTGCGACTCAAATACCTCTTGTGGTATTGTAAGGATTTATGTTATGTAACTATTAACCAAGTGAGAGAGGTTGTGTCATGGAGAAAGATACCTTTGTTACATTTTCACCTCCAGTAGTTCCTATGTAGTCATATCAATGACTTAAATCTTAAAAAGGACAACCTCAGTTTGCACATTGCAGTTGTATTGTAAACATTTTCCACTCTGTAGTGCCTGTGAATAAAGTGCATTGGGTGTTTTTGTCTCTGAAACGGGGCTTCAGCACAATGGAGACAATGAAAAGGGCACAGCGGGCACCGGTACGAAGCTTTATAACAAATTTCAGTCCTAATGGAAATGAAGGATTTCTTTAAAACTTGTACAGCAGGCCCTTATCAACCCACAGAGGGGAAGACTACTTTGCAATATATCATATTTACAACAACAGGAAACCAGTGTTTAATGAATTTTTTTCTCCCCATCGTTCAGATATATGCATAGGAAAAGCGAAGTGTCTGGCAATCTGCATTAAAATTGATGCTGAGATCGAACCAGTCTGATGCTAATGGATTACGATGTTTGCTTGAGAAAAGTCAGTGCCCTACCTTGGACTTTAAGAGGCGTTTAAAAAACCTCTTTGCTTCTCTAGTACTGGAATGTCTGATGGAGCAATCAGACCCATGGGAGGCCAAAAGCGCCACAGAATCTAAAGCCCCATAAATTTCATTGGTGACATTGTCTGCATCCAGAGGCCCTTTGTACCTCTCAGAATGCTTGGATCGTAACAGCGAAGGGGGATGGGGGGGAAGAGGAGGAGGGAGGAGGAGGAAGGAATAATGCCAAAGAAGGGGCTTTTAATCATTCCTAAGTCAACTCAGAAGGAATCAAATTTGTTTAAGAGATCCCATGTGAACACATAGCACTGTAACTGAAAACTTACAAATGCGGTGGTTTTCAGTTGACACTTTTTAAAATTGTAAAATGTGAAGGGGTGTCTCTGTATTACTTTTTGATTTACATCTTTCTAGTCGACTTACGTGCAACTACAGGTTATCGTGTTAAAGCCAAATCATTTCAGGAATTGCATCTTCTTTGAAGTTGATTGATGCCAGCCAAGTCAGGGCCATTTTAATGGTTACAACAAGAAGGTGGACAGAATGGTCCGGTATCAAGGGTCACAAAAGAAAAGGATCAAGATTCATTACAGGCACACAGAATTTTTTTTTTCAGAAGCACACATTTTGTGAATACAGTTGTAGTATTTTGTTTTTTCTCACGATTGCACATTGCTGCTCACTTACCTGTGTCAGTACAACAACTGCATTCCCTTATCTACTATACTGCACACACTGTTTTAGTAACCTGTGTAGCTGAAATTTCTGTCCTACATTTCTGCACTTAGTGTCCCATTCTATTACGCAAGTGTAAGAGTTTAGACTTTCAATGTTACAGTTCAAGGGAAAAAAAATTGCATTACTCACCCCCATTTGTTTCTACCATCTTGATTTAAGAATGTTGTTAATAAACAACCAAATGAATTGAGATTTGGAATTTGCCATTCCCAGGTGAATTGAATCTTCCAGGTTCCTATTAATATATAGGGAGAAAATTTGAAGTGAAATGATAAAAGCAGTTTAGTTAAATAGTTTCAGAGGAAGAATAGATTTTGCCCTATTTCGAATTTTCACTTCTGTCGGAAGCCAGTTTTCATTTTCAATGTGGATACTTTTAACCTCCAAAAATTAAAGTATTTGATCTTTGTGCAAAGCCACCCCCTGTCACCCCTCAGTTACTTTCCTCTAAGTGTAAGTTACGTTTTTTGGTTTTCGCGACATTCCAATTTCAAATAATCAGGGTGGCCCAACTGTTGTTAGGTGGTCTGACATGTTTGACAATCATGGACCTGAAATTCTGTTGGTGTTCATTTGGTCCTTGTTACCCTCGATAATAACTTTTTTTTTTGTTTTTGCTCCTCACTTACCTATCTCAGCATAACAACTTCTTTCCCATCTTCATTAATGTTTGCTTTGAGTGATATTCTGTTCTCCTTGTCCTCTTACAATGCCTGTTCGTAGTGATCCCATGCATAAAGCAGGGTAATATTCCAGGGACCCTAGACTGACATATATCCCAGTTTTATGAGCAACACCTCTAGATGTCATCAGTGTGAGGATAACGCTACTTTATACGTTGGGCCTCAGTGGACCTACCTCTGCAGAACAACTGCACTCTGTATTTGCCATGCAAATGTCACATATGATTGCAAAGGTACAATTACCCATTGTTTCAGAAAAGACTGGATTTAAGAGCAACCAAGTGTTTCCAAACAGCAACGACATTTTGCACTTGAATTGCTTAAGGGATTTGATAATTACACACTAATAATAGCTTAATATCGAATGATACTGATAACAAAGATTTAAAGGATTGCATATCAGTATTTGTAAACAATGATAATGATACAATAAATTTATATTGCATAATTAGTAATAAATGGGCTCAAGGTTTGCTTTTTGATCAAGAGAGTGTTAAGACTTGTCGTGAGAGAGTCCACAGATGATACCATTTCGAATATTTACGAGGCAGCAGTGTTGACTAACTTGATGCTGGCCCATTTCGAAACACTGGTCATGGAACTTCTATTAAAATGTCTTGACCAGTGCTGTGGCAGAGTGGGTAAAGACACAGGTAGCATTTGAAGCATTTAAAAGGATAGGCCAAGCAATTATTCAAAATATTCTTGTAAAGTATATGATAATCTGAAACAACATGTTAACAACTTTCAATCTGCTCAGAATTGCTGTGTATTACAAAATCGCCTGAAAGCTCCAAAAAATTTTGATAGGCCGATAGAGCCAGTGACTTAGAGGGGGCGCAGAAACAAGGGATGACAAACTATGGAACGACTTTTACGTCATCATGCCGTGATTATGAATTATTCATATGGCTGCCTCATAGGCATGTATCAAACAATACTTTACTATATATCATTGTGGACCAACTGGGTGTCGTCACTTTTGTGGGAAATTGGCTTGTATAGTCATTTTGTAATATTTTCTGTTTGTTACATGTAGTTTTGGTAATCTGGAATGTTCTTTTAAGCTTTGTCACCAGGGGGTTTGGGGTTCGATTCCTGTTCTGGTCACAGTAAAATGTGCTTTTAATTTAACATCCATCTGAGTTACTCCCATTTGAGCTGATATTGTGAAGAAAGATACCAAATTAGATTTAAGTTGGTAGGCACCTGATCTGAAGTCGTAGTTCTGTTATAAGCCACCGGTTTCATCACACTTTCGTGTTTGCTCAGGGTCATTGCTGCCCGTCTTGGGCTGAAACATCTGCTATGAAACCGATGATACAGTCACTTGGTATCACTCTTTTCACTGTAGCTTTTTAAGCATCACATAAATGTGTACTTCCTCTATTTCAAGCATGTATGAAAAATAAGTTCCACTGGCATGTTCACTGCACATTTCTTGAAGGTATAAAACGCAGTTTTGCAGTAGGCTGTTTTTCAATCTGCAAGGTACTTGGCACAGCTTTTGTCTGGTCAAAACACATTAAAATTACACATCAGATTGCCTGCAAGAGAGATATTCGTGACCCAGTCTCTAAACTCATCCTGCCTGTATAATTAGTTTCTTTTATAATAGCTTGACTCAACACACTTCTACCAGGAAAAAGAAAACAAAAAATGAAAACAAAGGTCTGAGTGGAAGAACAAATTCTGCATTGATACCAAGAAGTACCACTTTGTGTATATCTGTCTGTCATTGCTGAAAATTTCTGCGAACCTGTTCGTCACTTGCGTGACTCATTTCTCTGAGTTTTCATCAATTAAGATCGTAAATGTCTAATTCTGACGAAGAATTTTCCACCGCATTGCACGTGGAACAAAAAGAAGAGAGAAAAATGCAATATTCTGTAACAGAGTGACATCATTCAACCACTAGAGAAATAATTTTTGTGGTCTTGTAAAAAAAAAAATTACAGATTTTGTTGGTGTCCAAATTCTCTATAAATGCACAACAAGCTGTAGTGGTAGTAATAAAATGGTTTATTGTTTAGAATGGAGGTGGAAAATAAAGTTACTCCAGCTTTATTGGCAGAAAAAGTGCATGGCGTTCGATAAGGGCATTGTTTACGGAGTCGTTTCAGCATCGCAGTAGATAAGGTAAAAAAACTGGCTGAGGAAAGACGTTACTGACAAGAGTAGCGTAAGTATGAATGCAGTAATTCTCTACTTTCTTTTCACTCTGCTGTTGGCCAGAAAGTGGTTAAAAACACCTTGCACAACAAGGCTTTGCTATTTTTAGGACAACCTGGTCATGTTTATATAATAAGATTAGGATCTGTGGTACTCAAATTATCGCTGAACCATGAGGAATTTAGTCTGCAGTGCTCTGCGTCCTGAGCTAAGCAAAGGCCGTTCCATGTGATTTTTCTGGTGGCTTTTCGGTACTTGACTCATTGAGGAAGTAACCCAGGAAAAATGTGAGGTCTCCTCTGAAAACATGAAAAGGGCAAATGGAAGGCGTTTCATTTCATCTCTTCAACAATTTGTTTTTGCAAGCACTGCGCGTAACTTCCAACTATTCATTGACACAAATGCGGGATTGTTCCTTTTTTCCCAGTGGATTTTTTGTGGCTCTGAATTCACATAATTCTCATTGAATTTAATCATTTTTCATTTGGCAGCTGAATTTCCCTGTATATGTACTGTTAAGCTTCATCGCAGGATTCACACACAAGACCATAGTCAGCAACCCTTAATTTTGTGTGTCACAATTTACCAAAATGACCGTCTTGGGGCTGGCAGGTCCAATTGACCTTCCTATCCTCCAAGAGGAAACTAGAAATGGACCAGTTTTCAAATTGAGTGGATCACTTGTTGTCTGTGATATCAAACTGGTATTCTGTGAACTCCCTGGCCGAGAAGAAAGTTATGACATCTGGAAATGAGATTTTCAGTTTGTTACTATATTATGGGAGACGTGTCCCATCGGGTTACTGCAATTATTCTGAAATGTTGGGACCTGCAAGACAAAGAGGAGATTGACATGTGGTAGGTCATTGTGTTTATTTCTTTCATTCTGCATTCTGCTGCTGTTTGAGAGGTGTACTGGTCTCCTCGATGTAAACATTGGCCTGAACTTGTGCTAACCTGCCAACCTCAAAACCTTTACCTGTTCCAGGTGTAGTACATTTGACAACTCCATGTCTGACAGTGCATACTGCTTGGATTCTGTAAACTTGTCAGCCATTTGTACCAGTGGTAATGTTCACAGATTTGCATTTATAATTCATCCCGTGGATAATAAGGGGTGTTTATTACTTATCAGAATGTCAATAATTTTTGTTTCTGAATATCCACGACTTAGTGAACTTCAGGAATCGACCTTCTTCGGCAGAATCAGATATATTCAAAGGCTTGTTTGAAATTCAGTGTTCTGGTGCAGTCATGTGTGGAGTTCCATTTTAAGTGTTATCTGTGCCTGTTTTGCTGACAGCCTTTTGGAAGATATAGACACCTGATGAAGGAGAAGAACATGTCTTTTTCTATGTTATCTAAAATATAATTTTTCTGAAAAAGATTAATGTTTTTTCTTGGTTTCACTTGTTGTAATTTAGAATTGATGTATCATGTAGTCACAGCTGCTCAGTTCAAACACTGAGATGTGTTGTATTCACATTGTAGGCATAAAATGTTGCAGCTCAAAATACCTCCCTCTCTACTATGTCATTCGGGGTTCGGTGAGACTTTATGGCCCACCCCAAATTTTCCTTATAAAACACATGAAAATTTTCTTAAAAATACATACCTTCTTCCAGGGTAGCTTGCTTTTTTTCTTTCTCTTTTTTTTTTTGTTCTCAAGGTTTAGCTTTTACGTGTGCACAAAAATGGTTTCATTTAATTTTGAGTTCACCCTTCCCCTACAATTGTGAAAAAAAACAAAAACTTAGTCGGTCCTTATCTTAAACTTGTTTTATATTTTTTACTGCTCCTTTATAAAGTAATTATAAATCCAAGCCCATTGCACGTGTATACAGGAATAACCTGCAGAGTAATTTGAATGTATTCCTTAATAAAGCAATTCCCTCCTTTTGGAGAGGAAACCATAATAGGTATCATTGACTGGTCATAATGCCTGAGCTGTTCTGTCAGTGTTAACCAACTTTGTGCAACCTTTTTTTCTTGTGCTTCCCAATGTGTGCTTCCCAATGTGTGCAATCTTTGCTTTTCACAATTTGGAGATCTTGACTGTTTAATCCATTGTGTTTGGTCGGTCA
>VJOZ01034831.1:15590-25590 GCA_009801055.1 Stichopus horrens
CCTCATATATTTTTATTTTCCCCGGTAAACTGTACAAATAGCCTTGCCCTTTTTGAGACCAATCTCCATGCCTGTGATCCATCTCAATGGTGAGTTCATGAATGATTCTAGAGCGAGCACTGGTCACAATGTAAATGTATTACTTACTTGATCTATTGAATTGATCCATGTGACTCTTTCATGGATTTTGCTGAAATGTTACTATCATGGTGGCAACTTGGTTCACAAATGTCAAACAACAGTGAAAACAAAAAAATTGCACTACATAATGATAGTAAATGATAAAACAAAATGCTATGGCAAATCCTTTCTTTAATCTGTTTCCATAATTATTCTAAATATTTTTCATGTTGCAGATGTCTTCTTGAGAAGTCTGGAATAGTGTAAATGCGATACAAGACGTAGGGAAAGGAACAGATCAATACTACAATACTGCTCCTCTTGTGAACGTTTTTCCTCTCATTTTAATCTGCAAACTGAGGACCAAAATTCTTAATCTACCTGAGCATGTCTTCTTCCCGCAAGGTTCCATTGAGCTTAGCGAGCTCCCGGAGTTGCTTACGTCTCAGATCGTTCTGGCCCTCGGGTTGTTCAATACCTTCCTTGATCGTCTGGGTAATCTGTTGGAACAGCAACATAGCATCACTTCAAGCAATATGAAATTACACTCAATTCAAGACCATGACTTGATTTAAAACTTTGGTCACCAGTAACTAAACCACTAATTGCATATTATTTGTATTCCTTTATAATCTATAATGTCAGCAAGGAAATATTACTGTAGTTTTAGAGTTGTAATTTTTTATTTCCACAATATTTCAGGTTCATTCTACAATTAAGCCGAATATAACAAATAACAAGTGTAAAATATCAAGGTTAACTGCAGACTTCAATTTCACCGAACAAGCAGGACTGGAAACAGTTATTTCCTGGTGTTACGTGACAAAATTTTACAACCTTTGAGGAAACTGGTAATAATTCTTCACCAGAGCAGTCTTTTTGTTTTACACATCAACATCTTGAGTTGTGGTTTGAAGTGATTACAATTTCAATATGGAATTTTTCAACTATATTAATGAGAATTAACCTTTTCATTGACGACAGTGGGTTACCTACAGTGCAATCACAAGCTGACACTGATTGCAACACATGAACTGCTTCCAAACAATAAAAGAGATAAAATGAGACCAGGACAATTCCATAGTGGTATGTAATAACAAAATTATGGAGGAGTACCCACTCCTACACTAATCATAATGATAATCAATCCTACCCATATACCTAAACTGTGAATTTCAATTGTCAAATTCTATCAAACATCAATTGATTTTTACTTCATTTCTTAACATCAGCAACACATTCCCAACTACTGCACAGTGCTACTACATACCTGGTCAACCGCTTTCTTGACACTTTCAGCATTGCTGGCAGTAACCAATGCATGGAGTGGCTCATCTTCACCAGGGAGGGGCTGGCCATCTTTGCGACCGACTTTACCCTCTTTAATCGAGCCTTTCCCCCTGATCATGATCTTTGTACCTGTGTCCTTCTCAAGCTTTTTGAGAGTATTACCCCTAAGAAAAGAAACAAGACAATTCAGTACCCTTTCAAAGCAAACAAGTATTTTAAACCTTTAATATCTCAGTCCTGGGAAGAAGGACAAGAAAAAGATTAGCAAAGGGCAAGGGGAAAGAGAGTGAAGTGATGTCATATCACAATGACAATTGACTTTAATGTCACAATGACAAATTAATCTCACTTTTGATGGGAGTTTCACATCTACTCTAATTTCAATATCAAGAACATATTGATACAAAACTCCTAACATTTTTCTACAAATTAGTGAAATGTCAGCCACATGCAGCAACAGACATATCTGAAACTTCATGTGCAACTCAACTGCAGTTTCTAAAATGATCCTGGTAGAACATGAGCAGCTATCGGAAAACTAAACGTGCAATCCCCTACAGCGGTCACATGTTACCTTTTCTGACCATCTAAATCAGGGTGAATTCCAAGTGTGGATGAAGGAATGTTCCTTACCTTGGGCCAATAAGAAGTCCCACAAAGTTGATGTGAGGATGATCATCCTGTGGAATCATCACCCGATCACTTATTTTCTGGACTGGGGGCCTATGGACCAAAGCAAATGAAAAAGAGGAAAAAAAAATTGTTCAATTACTGCATCAAAGAAGATTGGAATCCTTTAAATATTATAAACTTCTGCAAATCACGCAAAACCAATATGCCAAATTGCCAATGGTCTTTGGTGGTTTATTTATGACAACAACAGAGTATTTTCTGCTACAACAGTAGCGCGAAGTTTGCATGGGGTATTATCAGATACAACAATCATTTTGAGCTGTGACAAGACACAAGACAAAATGATAATATGTTATGTACTTTCACAGGCCAACAATGTCTCCACCAATCAGTAAAAACAGGACTCACCACCTAAAGGAGATCAAACTTGGCAAGGTACCTCATGAGACCAATGTCTACTCGGTACCCGTTGCTGAACTATAACGTGAATGGTTTAAGATGCTCTCTCTCCACAGTGACTGGGTTTCACTGAGAGACAGCTCTGTGATGGTACTATGCCACATTCACTTACCTTTTCAAAAAATAGTTGAAAGGATTGTTTACAAAAGAAAGAGAAATGCAAGGAGTAGCTTATTTCAATCCTACCAATTTAGTTGTATTCTGTTTTCTTTACTTCCTCCTAGATATACAGTGAGATATGAAAATTTTTTTAAAGTTAAAATCCACCAGTTGACCACTACCATTGTGTCATGTAGTCAATACTGGGTGTGGGATGAGCATGATACCTTTGTCCACCAAGCAATTCCATGGACCATTACTTGACAGTACTTTACAGTGGTACTTGAATAGGCTACGCTGAAACTACTTCAATGACTTCAGGTGCATTCTTTTGCATAAGAGGCTGATATTATCCTGACATATCCTACCAATGTACAGTACCACAGACAATGACAGTGAAATATCAGTCATAGAACATTTGAGGCAAGCATAATAATGTTGCCTACTCTTTCTTGAAACTGATTTCACGATACACATAGCTCTGAAATCTTGGACAGAATTTTTCCTTGTCCTCAACCACCTACAGTATGCAATAAAGGCCTGATGCAAGGGATGAAATTATCCTAAACCAGCTATGAAGGAGAGGAAGGTGGACTTACTTGTAGTCTGCTGGAGGTTTGTAGTCGGGGTTCAGGGCCAGAGCATCCTGGACAGCATTGTGCCGTTCCTCTTCGAGTCTTTTCCTGGTGCGGTATTCCCTCGTGTTCAGACGTTTCCCATTGTGATCGTAAATGGGCTCGGGAGACGGAGACCTGTGGAGGGGCATTGAGAGGGATACCATCTCATTCTGAGGTCTAATCAGCATCATCTTAAATTATTGTAATTTCAAAGAGTTGTATATTAGAAATAACACAATTAATCTGTAGAGGCAATTCAGTTGTTTTGACATCTTCAGTACACATGTGAATAATAATTCTATGTCTGCATGCATCTTTGGCTTTTACAATTATTCGATACATTACTGTATGAAGGTGTCATCAGCATTCTAACTTGGAATGTCTTAAGGTGACCAACCCGCTTACACCATTGCAGCACAACCTTCAAATGGAGAGCTATAACTTTCTATAAATCTATGAGTACACTGTGGGAAGAACAAACAACACCTATGCCATAAACACCACACCTATTTACATAGGGTACTGTACAGAATGAACAGACTGATGGTTGGTTTGTGTTTGACACCTTTTTAAAAGTACTGAAGGAGAGAAGAACTTCTTAATGTCAAAGATTACATCAACATTTATTCATAAGAAAGAAATGAATAAAAGGCAGGAGGTGACTTTTCAATCTTGACAAATGACAAGAGATGTCTCATTTTCCTTTCAAAAAGTACAATAAATCCTTAAAACTGAGACATTACACAGAAATGAGCACAACAATAATACGTAAATCATCATTATTTGTCATCTGTAAAAGTAGAGCAGTAAATCAATTATGATATCAAAGACAATCAATACATGGTACAGTACTGTGTGCTAAAAATAACACAAAAGTTCTCTCCACAATAATTTTGACAACTGTGAAGTAAATCAAGAAGTTATTTAATTTGGCATATATATATGACACTGCAGATTAAACTACTCAAATGACCAAAACAAAAACTACAGTATTTTACTTTAGAGTAAACAAATATGGTAAAACAAAAAAAAAAATTATTATCAAATCAAAATCAGTGTATGGTTACAAATTGTCCACAATGTTTTGTTGTGTACATGGTGCAATTCAATGTCACTGAAATTGTAACTAATGTGACATTTAAAATGCTTTCATCTTTTCATCTTCTTCTGCATGGCCAGTGGCTTCCTCTTTCAGTATCCTCAGTCCCTACACCAAGTCCTCAGTCCCTACACCAGTTCCTCAGTCACTACACCAGTTCCTCAGTCACCACACCAGTTTCTCAGTTACAACACTACTCCGACAGTCACAACACTGGTTCGTCAGACAGTACACTGGTGTCTCATTCACTACACTGGTGTTCTATCATTCAACAGTGACTTCACTACTTGATAAGTCATTACGTTTGTCCCTCTGTCACTTTCAGTTTTGGTTTTTTTTTTTTTCAATCACTGTTCCTTGGTCATTCCTGTACACTAGCACTTCAGACCGTTCTCTGGTTTGTCAAATCACTAGTTCATTAGTAACTACAGTACTCTGGTTCAATTAGTCAAGAGACGTTTCTCTCATCTACTACACCAGCATATCTCAATTGCTACCATACACCAGCTCCTGAGTTGCTACATATATTGTCAGTTAATACACTGAGATCTCAGTTACAACTACACAGAAGATCAACTCCTCAGTCACTCAAACAGTTTATCAGGAACTTCACTGTCTGTTCCCAGTCACTTCACTGGTTTCACAGTCAAATTACCAATCCATCATTTGTCAGTCACTCCACTAACCTCCGATTTCCCAGTCACATCACTAATTCCTCAATTCACTACTTCCAATTTCTCAGTCACTTTACTAATTCGTCTTTTTTCAGTCACTTCACTAATTTGCTTTTCTCAGTTCCTTCACCAGTTAGTCTGTCAGTCACATTACAGTATGATCCTCTGTCACCTCACATGTTCCAAAGTCACTACTGTACATCGTTTTTTAGTCACTCCCTCATGTACGCTGGTTCCAGTCACTTAGCTTATCGAGTCACCTCACTACTTTCTCAGTCACAATCACTTGTTCTTCAGTCACGATCCCTTGTTCTTCAGTCAATGCACAATAACCATTGACAATACAGTGTAACTGGTAAGTACTGTGACTCAGCCCTGACAGACTGATCAATTCACATTAACAACCACATATATACTGTACTACAGTACCATGTGTTTCCACTTTGTTATGATCAACTGTTGTCACAAGTAACCAAGCATTGACACATTCATACCAAAGTTCAATTGACCAAGGATTACATTTGCAACTCCAAAACACTTTCACATGTGACCATAAAGTTACCACTATACTGTAGTTAGCTATTGGAAGACAAACTGATGGAGGCAACTGGAGCAAAGGGTTGGTAATGATACACTGGGTGTAAACAGAACATTAAAAATAATTGAAAAAAAAAGGGGGGGAAGTACAGTAAAGAGTAGGGAATGGGTTATGGTACAGGAACTACTGTAAATAATTGAAGAAAGCACAGACTTCACACCTGTGTGGATAAACAAACTGTAATCAGAGACACCAATGCCATGATGAACCAGTAATATGTGTTGAATTGCAGCTACAGTAAAGTGACAGAAATTTCACTGAAATATTTTTCAAAATTCATTGAAATAATTTATCATCAGAGCAAGATTTTATACCAGTGTTACTATTGAAACACTGTAATAAAATTGCAACATACTGTAGCTTAATGTCATTGTGTGGTGTACTACAAAAACAAAGTATGCGAACATCAATTCTTTGAGGTCATTAGTGAGACAGTGCAATTCAAGTCAAGTGAACAAACACTGGATGAGGACGCAGCTGCTGCATGAGAGATTTTAAGACCTAATCATCTACCAAAAAGCAACTCCATTGGAAGAAAGTGAACGTTAGACATTTTTGAGGTGGTACTGTTGAGGGAAAGTAACTGAATGGGAAAAATTAGGATTAAAATACTGTATCTGTGAAAGGAAGAAAACTTGTTAACTACTGTTCTGTAATAACTACATAAATCAATTTGATAAATTGGCTAAAAAAGGTGACGGTTGCAAACATTTGGTTGCTCTGCAAATGAAAAGTTTAATAACCAATTGCATTATTAATCAAGCACTTAAAATTTCATTATTTTTGAAACATCCAAAGTGAAACACCACAGCGAGTGAAAAACAAATTCAAACAGTACAATACTGGACTTAACACAAGTAACAGCGCAATACAAATGATGCAGAACAGCTCCTACGTTGAAAGGCGTTTCACAGCCATGTTGAAACATGAGTAGGTACTCCAGTAGCAGATATCATTCGGATGTACTACATACCGTACTACCTTGCTCATTCCATTAATATTATGTGTGGACATCACACAATATACCCTAACTTTTGAATTCCAATGCTTTCCACACATCCACACACACACCATGCATGGCAATAAATTTTGCAGACTTTACAATAATCACACTATTACAGTACTGTATAAGAGTCCATGCGTTCTAAATTTTTTGATACAGTTACTGTTCCTCATATGATAGCCTACCTGTATGAAGTGATAAGCAAAAAAGTTATACAGTACCAGTATTAATTATTTACTATACTATGTATTAACTTGCTGCTTCCAAAGGGACACAATCTACATAAAATACTAGAAAATAATGAACAAATGTCAAGGTCATACTCTCAGGTTCTAGATAGTACTGGCATTTTGTGATTGGGTTCTTCCAGAGCCCAGTCAATCCAAACTTTCTGGGCATTTAACACACCAAAGCAAAGGACCATCGAAGCATCAAGATTATCAACTTTCTTTTCATTGGTACAATGATCTCCACAATGAAAAAGATAAAAATAACACTGCTGATCGTCAGAAAATTTTGAAGGAAGTCAGTGATTGCAGCGACCGCCAACATAGGCTAACCTCGACAAATCAGTCCTGTGCAGTAATATCTCATAACAAACTTGAACATACAGTGTATTATACTGAATTTCACTGAAACTGAAGTTGCATGCAGTAGGTATTTTCATATGTGACAATTTCCCCAACATCCTTCCATGTGGCTTTACAATCTAAATGTACACCATGGCAACGAAATGTACACCATGGCAACGAAACAAGCAAAAACCAACCAACTCTCGAACTTGCCTCTTCTACAATACTGTATGTGACTATAAAGAGCCTACTGTCCTTACGTTCTGGATCAGTGTTCATGTATTCCATCATGATGTAACCAGTATTTCTCAAATGTCCATAGAAGATAGTTATGCCCTATTTCGTGTCAGACATGACAGGAATCACCACACATGGGTACTGTTTGCCACATGCACTTAAACCCAAATTTACTAAACCTTTACAACAAAGTTCTTCTTTGACAATACCACCATTCTGACTGTTCTGACACAGTATTCCCAAAAATAAACATTTCCAGTTCATGGTTTGAAAGCAACATTCTACATGCCTCTGGTGTATATGTACTGTACTGTATGGTCAGTTTTTGCGAAAACCTCTGTACCCAGGGCTGTACGATCCCATGTACAATAGTTCTACAGTTGGGGATTTTATCCAGTACAGTCCTCGTGTACACTCTCTTAAAAAACCTTAAGCAAAGATCCATGAAACATGGGTAGTGTATGGCATATTGTGGTCGAAAAGTCCATGTACAGCACGTTCGTTCCATCTACCACTGGGGTGAGGCACAATGAACAGAAAATATAGATATTAAATTAATTCAGATGGAAAAAAAAAAAAAATAGAGAGTTAACTTTACTGTAAACAAACCTATCCTCTGGATTTGGGGGGATTCCCAGGTCACCACTTCGCAGTTTTCGACTGAGATCTTCAACTTTAAGATGCACTGTATAAGAATAGGTTGGTTAAGAAGGAATAGAGAGAAATCGGTTGTAAAGTGTTAACATAATAATACGAACATACGAAGAATTCTTCTGTTGGAAACTGACGACAAGAACATGATGCATTAAAAATGTGAAGTATGGATAAGGTATAAAAACTACGTACAGTATGATGCACAATACTGTGGAAATGAACAACAATCACTTCCCCAGCAGAAAAACGTTCTCTAAAAGGAAAACTGCAAATTTAGGGAAAGAAATTATTTCACATACTGCACAATGTCATTCACTGCACAGCATAGTGGTAAGATACAGTACTTCACATCCAATTTCATACACTGTACAACAAAGTGGTTAGATATACTGTACAGCAGAGCAATAAGATGTATTCATACTCAACTTCCTATACTGTACTGTACAGTAAAATGGTAAGATATACTGTACAGCATAGTTGTAAGATATAGTGTAGAGCACTGTAAAGTTAAATATGTTGTTCATACTGTAATGCACTGTAACAGAACGTTACCGCTGATACTGTTTCACACAATGACAGTGCAGTATCATTTGTACAATGCAACTCTCGAACAATACTGCCGTGTACAGAAGAGAAAAGGTTATGGGAACCTCTAGCAGTGCATAATGTACAAAAAGTAGAAACATTATTTTTGTATGCTAACAAGGAAGAGCCTTTGTCCCATTTCGTCCTCACCCACTGAATAACAGCGATAAAACAGAATGCAGCAGTACTGGTATGTAGAACAAAAGAAAAGACCACAGAAGTTGCCATTCCACTGAATAAATGAAATGAAATACAACAAATTACACAGTATTTCTTCATTCTGTCAAGTGCACAAAGGGATGCAAAACTGAGTACCTATGTACAGTAACACAAATAAACACAGACAAACCAATTCTTGTCATTCAATGTACAATGCTACATACGGCATGTGTCCTCTTGGATACTGTTTTTGTACAGCAACACCAAGTAAATAAAATATGCTGTAGCCTTGAAATAGTAGGAAGAGAATGTCAGCAAATGGCAAAACTTCAAATTAACCTTCACCGCTGCACAGTACATACTGAATACATACCTGAACAAAATTCCACACTTCACTGTAGGATATTTAACCAACTTAGTTTCATAGGGCAGTATTTATTGGGCCTATTGTGGCTACTATGCAGTCGTATACAACTGCATGCTTGTTTTCAACATTCAGTTGTGATGAACTTTTTTTTTCAAATACAGTTACAGTACACTTAGTATTCTCTACAGTGTACTGTACAATATCATAACATCAATTTGGCAAGTTCTGTTACTTTAAGTATGTAGGCATGGCCTGCTCATTTTAAACAAATAGTGTACGTAGCTGATCAAAATGAATTGTTTGAGGATATAATACAGAACATGGCAAGTTTGCACAGTTTGTAAAGTGTGATATGAGCTACTGTGAGAGAAACATCTTTTTTTTTTCATTCTAGGAGAGTTTTGGGTCTTAACTACCACTTTCGTGAGCAGAATAGGAAGTTATGTAGATGCGCCTCACTCCACATGCACTGGTGTGTTCTTCATACATGTGTGATAGGGCTGTCTATTGCAGATCTCCTAGAATTTCATACCATAGAAAAGGTAACCTCTGCCACTGTAGGCATTTCATTGTACTACCTCTGCCCTTGAAAAAAAATGGGGTTCCAGCAAAACTTAACCCTGGAAAGCAATAAATTAAAACATAGCATGTAATGTCAATGGACAAATGCTTGGATATTTACAGAAGTAATCAAATGTACTTTACATTATAGTCTCTTAAATTGCTATGAAAAAAAGAAACTTCTGAGACAAAAGGCATGATGTAAAATGACAACAAAAGATTGTCAGAGCTCTGCTAAATGATACTGAAGTAAAAGACAAAAAAAAAAAAAAT
>VJOZ01034843.1:0-12821 GCA_009801055.1 Stichopus horrens
GTTTCACATTGGTAAGTGACATCGTTATTTTTCAAGGAGAAAATACATGCTTTCAAAATAAAACCCTTTGGGCGTACGAAAAATTCTCAAATGACCTTGAAGTAAAGGTTGCATAAACAAAGGATTAACATAAGACATATCCTGGGAGTCCCTCTCCTGACGTCATATTTTGCCAATGTTTATTCATGACACAGCTGTGAGACACTAACTGGCCTGTAAATTTGTCAATTTTTTGACGGATTTTGACACAATTTGTGGCTATTTTAGACATTTCGAATGCCTAATGCACCCAATACCTAAAAATGTCACTTTCATGTCACAAGACCTTTAAAAAAAGGCATTTTGTAATTACATGTTCAGCAGCCCACGTGTTGAAAAGTTTAGGCAGCAGTTTATGCATACCTTGTGGTCTGAATTTGCCATCTGCAGCCTCTGTTTCACCTTTAGGAGGACGTTATCGTGTTCCACACTTTGATTTGCAATGAGAATGAGAAAGGGACCCAATAAGGTGGCGCTGTACAATATGATGTATTTGCACTATGAGCTGTCCGCAGAAATAGATGGCGCGCATGATGTATTTAATAGGAAGAAACATGTTGCACTACGAAACTGAGACGTTGGTCTACACAAAAGGCCCGAATAACATCCGTGCTAATGTTCGTTTCTACTGTCCGTTCTCTTGTCAAGAGACTTTATCGAAGTTTACAAGCAAACGTCCTGAAACCCATGTTCATTTTCGTCTTTTTTGAGTGCCAATTGACATTGGAGGAGATCGATACACCAGCAAATCGATAACGTTACTAACATATATATTTAACTAATTAATTTTTAAACTGCACTTTGCTGTAAAAGTATAGCAAGAAACCGGATGTTTCTGAAACTTATCAAAGAAACAGCTAACATAATGTTAGTATAATGCTTGCGGAAAAAGATTTCAGTCCATCGACCATTATAAGTTTGTTTCACTCCTTTAATACCGACGGAACCCCCCTTTGCTGTTCGACATTCGTTTGATCAACAAATTAAGGAAGAACCAAAACCTTCTCACGGGAAAGTTTGTGATGCATTTTATTGTGTCGGCCACATCACATAGGCACAAAAGTAGTCGAACACCTGTAAAATTGCATGTCGTCATCATAACAACGAAAACAATGATAAGATGAATATGTATTGATTTGCTTTATGTTTGATATATTTATAAATTTTATTAGTTTACGACCATGGGGCAATGGCGTTGTTCTGTCAATATTCCCACGGTTTGATGNNCCCCCCATTCCATAGCTCATCGGCAACTTATTCAAGGACTCTTTGCAATCACCGTCGAAGGGAATTTGCATTTGGGTCTCGATCATTAAATCGATGACGAAAACATCGTGACTGACATGACAACCTAAAAAAGAAATATAATGGTATCTTCAGATGCAGTAAAATACCTTTCATTTAACTTTCGACGAAAGCTAAGTGTCATTCTCAAGTCTCATTTGCCACTCTGTTCGGAGGTAAACAATTGAGGGAGAATGAATTTCGACTTTGCCGCTAATGAATTTTATGACAATATTTGTTCGATTGTTAGGAGAAAGTATATAAACCGCAAGCATATACAAGGTGGAAACTTCATTTTTTTTCAATGTTTAAGTTAATGAAACTGCCGACCGTAAGATGTGATCAATGTTAATACATATGCCTGCTTGCATAATTAATCGTCGATATATCCAACTCTGCGCATGCTCATCTTGCTGTTATTGTCCACTCCGAACTCTACGTCAGGTGGTCCATAATTAGTTATATCTTATACATGTCGGATCAGACTAAGAGTCATTACGAAATATAGTACAGAGACTCATCAATGAACTTGAACGTGATTGGTCATTTCACGTGTGCTTTTTTTTATTTAGTAGTGGTATACCATGGAACTGTGTACCCAAGAAGACACTTGAAAAGATTAAATGAAAGCGAAATTGCACACAGTCTAAATGAAAGCGAAATTGCACATAGTCCCATAAATATTAATGCGATTCTGTTTTCATGTGATTTAATGACTTGTGATATGATTTCCTTGCAGCATCAAATGTATTTACATTTCAACCATTTGTTAATAGCCTAAGGTGAACCTGCCAACAAAGTACGGCCTGTCTCGTAACCGTATTTCAACTGGGTCAATGAAAATTTTGGAATGGCGCCATCACATAAAAACAACAAACAAGAAGGTTGCCTTAACAGACAGTGGTCGGAGTTTCTCGATAACACAAAGCCGGCGATTTCTTGAGTAGCAAGTAAAACCGAAAACCAGGACAAATGTTTAGACAGGATAATTTATAGTGATGCGAAGTTTCTTGTTGTAAATGGTAACGATGGATATTAAATGTGCATTATTATGTACGAGAAATGGAACAATGTAAGTTTTCAGTGGAAGTATGTTGTTGCATTTTTTTACAAAACCCAATAACAAAAATTCCTAAGCCGCCATGATGTATGTTACCAAGAGTCTAGCCACCTATCTGATGATAAATGTGCCCAGTCTTGACTTGTCACAGAGTCATAAGTTTGCTCATATACCAAACACAGAAGATAAAAAAGACAGTCACTGTCCTAAAACTGAGTGATTCACTCTATATAAAGTGAGTCACCATGGAGACATATTAACTCAGTTTTAGGCTTGTGACTCTTTTTTTAAATTTTCTGTGAAGGAACTCTTGATGCACCTAGTGAAAGTGAAGAAAGCGCTTTAGATATTTGCATTGTACGGGCTGATAATGAAGGTATATGAAAGCGAAAAGCGAGTAACGTATTTGGTCGAATGTCGAATAGTAACAAAGTACAGGAGACAAACTTAAGATTATGTTTCTTCGCTATAAAATGGATCAGTTAATGAAACGACTACACATTGTTCAATTAAACATTCATGACTTGTCCCTTCAGTGTAGCTAAATAGGTAAAGAGATGGTATCCCTTACATTCATACTTCTTTGCGAGCCGTAAGCCAAATGAAGGACCAAGCTTCAACAGATAACTACCCCGTTAATTATCAAAACTTTAAATAATAAATAATAACAATCTTCCCGCTGTCTTTAATTATTACAGAAACACCATGTTAGTAGTAGATCAGATACAAGTGGAAGATACATGATGTTGTTTCTATGAAAGCAATTTTACACTCACTCTCAATGTTATTGAGAAATTACACGAATCGTGGCGTCATGCATGCAACTTTACAAGCCACGTGATATTGCACGTGATATGTGATACATTTCGAACATGTCGACATGCTATACAACAGCGGCAGAAGTTTGAAGTAACTTTTCAAAAGAAATCATTACAAAAGTAACACCATTGTGACTGTGTTTTAATAGAGGTAGAGTAGTTCTAGGTTCAAATTCAAACATAAAAAATATAAATTATAATTACAAATAGCAGTAAAAGGTTTCAGATGAATTCAATAGCCATGAACAAACGGTATTATCAGCAAACAAACAGTATTAAGAGCAAAATCACAGTGATTTGGGGGGTCATTGTTTGGTCATTTTTGGTCAATGCCCTGCATTTGGTGAATCGGTATAGCTTCTCCATCCATTTACAATATCACTGCTGTAAGTTTCTGTTGGTCGTTTTCGCTTCTCTTTCACCGTTCCTGATTGGTGAAATAGCGCTCCCAACAATACATGAGGATTGGAACGGAAGTAAAACCTCACAAATGCGCGTGCTGACGCGCTCTTTGACGAAGTTGTTGACACATGTGCTCTACATAACCGTCCGCACGTGGTGCTGTTCGTGATATGACGCATGGTTTTATATCGCTTTTTGAAATTTCTTCCGGAGATTTGCCACAAGTTACACCATCCTGACGTGGAGCGTGGTGGCAATTATCCTACTGACTCTATCCTACTGAGTTGTTTGGTAGATAGTTCCTTGTTCTAGAAATTACCTGTCTAAGTGACGTTGTGTTTTTGCTTATTTTGTGAAAGCATACACGTGCTTACTTTATATTTAGATCTGGTACTTTGTAAATTTAATGCCGATAGCAATGTTAAAGGAAAAGTCATGTACAATGGATTCGTCACTATTCAAATTTTCTGTTCATGTATGCCGAAGTGTATACATTGGTAAATATAGGCTAAGTTAGGCATGCAAACTACATGTTCATAGCCCACTTCAATCTAAGTGTTAATATGACAAAAAGGTTGATGATTCGAACATGAGAACAATCATAATCATGAAAACATCAGATATTTTTATTGAACTTTATTACTAATGTAAATTTGATAAAAAAAAGTTGACCATGATCACAAGATGCTGCATGCTTGTTGGAGGCAAATGTCTTGTTCCTCTTTCACGCGTGAGATCGGATTTTCTTTAAAATAATTCAACTGTGTATTAAATATATCATACGTATAATATCGGGCACTAATTAAAAGGCACGGCACCAGTCAAAAACAAGTCAAAAGCTCTCATTGGGTCGAAACTGTCAGTAAAAAAAAATGTTTGTATTTGTTTTCCTCAAGTCTCCTTGTGCTGCAACTGAAACTTTCTCCAAAAAGAACCCCCGTATCTTCATGTGAATTAGAGTTTTGTCCCCGTTGGAACGGACGCCCGTATAAGGCCTTTTTATTCTGAAACCAATGATTGATCCACACAGAATACAAAATGAAGCGTGGAAACTTGACCTCGCAATATATTTTTGACTCTGTGAAGTACTGACTTTTGACAACATATCAATTTATGATCGATGTTTGATTTACTTCAAAGCAATAGCAGAGTGACTAATAATGTACCTGAATCCTTTTCTTGACTAATAACCCCAATTGAGGTCATTCCTTTTGCTCTGTGCAAGAGCAGGGTAAGACAAAAATTAAAAAGGGTAAGGTTGAAATTAAGTTCCCTTGAATCTTTGCGATGACGCTATTGCACAAAAAACATTTTCTCTTTTCTCTTCTGTAGGAACGTCTCATGCAAATATACGTGTTGTCGAGTTTTGTAGTTTTTTTTTTTGTTTTAGATTATCTGCCAAGTAAAGTTAAGCTTTGGAAGTGGTCCTTGAAGCAGGTTTTCGTGTTTCTCTTGGTGCACGAATGAAAGATAAAAATCGCAGGGAAGGTGTGGAAGAAGGAAATACGGGAATGAAATATTAAATGTACATAATATACGAAGTGAAAACTGGTAGTTAACAATGATAGTCTTTTCCAAATTCAAGTTTGAAAGTAACATTGTCTGCAGGGCAAATACCGCAAATACCTAGCTTATTCACACTCCAAACGCAATTACGGTATGCAAAATGTAAAATAAGTGGCTTTAATGAGTGACTTTAAGGAGCACAAGTGTTAAGACCTCTCTGAAAAGAATTTTTATATGGCTGTAAAACCCTGTGGGAAGCAGCACTGATTTAAAAATTTTATAATTTTGCTTCCAGTCTCAGAGACAAACGAGTAAATGTTTTTTTTTAAAACAAATTTCAGAACTCTCTGTCCTGTCTTACGAAATACTGTCTCTATCTCACTGTTTTAGGATACTTAATGTATGTCTGTAAATGCCAACTAGGAAGAACAGTTGTGAAGACAATTATTGGAACGAAATGTGGCATTGTCGAAAAGCAGGCGTCAAAGGACAAGTGCTGAACTTTGGAAAACTTTTAAAAATTTGACCAGAGACAGAAAGTGATTGGGAGCATAAAAAAAAACACCGGTCAAACGACAGACAGAAATAGACAGAAATATATGTGACTGTTATATTGTTAGCTTTTTTTTCGACTACCGTCGCAAATTTTGCCATACTCGTCATTTTAACATGAACTAATCATAATTAATAAAGTGCGCACGTCTTGAGTGTGGATATATTTCAACATTTTATTTTTTACTGTTGGTAATATTCATCCATTATTCAAGTTTTAATAGCATTTGAAGTAGAAATTCATTTCAGCCTCGAGTGTTTGCGACTCCTTATCAATGCAGAGGTCAGCTGTTGAGCTTTCGGGTAAATCAAAACCCTTGAATTCTCATAAAACAGTGCAATTTTTGACGCGATACAATAAAAGGGAGTGACACATGGCTAAAGCAAATGTATTCTGTCAAAGGGTTGTTAATGCACTTAGGGGCCATGTCACTTACATAACCTTGTGTACAGAAACTACTAAAGTATGTATGGGAGCGTTAACCACAAAGGCAGCATAGCCGATTGGGGCGCGCGTTGATATTCCATATAGTATGATAAGGAAACAAGAAACCGAAATTCTTCGGTTAAACAAGCAATGCTTCACGTAGAAAATGTGATTGGTGAATTGACTTTTACTCCAATCAAATGATAGTAGCACCTGCTCANNGTAACATGAAAATGACATTTGGAAATATGACTGTATTGATCATTAGCAATGTTGAAAAAGTCACAAGTTCCATCAAATTTGTTCAAGTATTGACGGTTTTACTGGCGAATTCCTGTCTTATACCTGTGACATGAATAAACATGAGCAAATTATGTAACTTTATGACGTCATGAGATGGACTCGCTTGAAATGTGTTATCTTATCCTTTGTTTACTTAAGCTTTATTTTAGGAACAATTGATAATTTTGTATGCCCCGATGGCTTTGTTTCATGGAGGCATGTATTTTCTTCTTTACAAGTATTCGTATCACATGCCAATGTGAAACACAGTAATTACGTTATAAGAGATGCAGACCTAACAAAAGCAATGGCGACCGTGACATTGTGCAGCACTCTACGTCACCATCATTATCAAACGTTGAATAGATTTTACCTCAAGTCCCTTAAGTTTAAAATCTGCCAACTGAATGATAAATTTGAAGCTAATTATCTGTTGAACTAAACTATTGAGACTAAGTATCGGGGTCAGTATCACTGTAAGTATAATTCACAGCAGTGCATTTCTAGTCCATTCTTATACTGACTTACTTATTGTACATGGCGGAGTAGAGTAATTGGAAGTGATTCAACCTTTCTGATCAAATAATCGAGGTGAATGACAGCGACGGGTTCATCGCGTTTACCTTTAAGCAACATGCATATCAGACACCTCCGCCTCCTTAAATGAGCAACTCTGTCAGGTAAAGTATGTGGATTGATTTATTGGGAGGAAATTCTCTCTCCACATCTAGACCAACTCCATCCAAGTAGAACACTGTCATGAACTAAAATATTTATAATTTTGTACACAGTGTGAAGATCACCTACATTTGTCGTCCCTTTATTTGTCATGCTGCAATTCTTCAGTGAATACTCAAGAATGAGCATATGAATTCAAAATAAGAAAAGTTGCAATCGTTAATTGGCAAACATTCGACAGGGTATCAATCAATGCATAAAAACTGATGCAATGCTACGAGAAATGCGACACTGTCCTTGAATAGAAGCATAACGAGTACCATCATATTTACTTCTGCGGAAGACAGTTGCATTAACAGTGTCCCTCTGTCACGGAATATGGCTTTAAATGTGCAACAACAATCAGTAATTAAACACCCTAATGGATAGACATTGTAATATCTTTGACGAAGGCACAAACTCAACTGAAAAACAAGTGAAATAGAACATATCAGATTATATCTTTCATTGATTATTGAAAGATACTGTTATTGCTAGTCAAATCAAACCTATTGTTGCTAATTCTTAGGTCACAAGTCAACAAAGAAAGAAAATTTCAGATTTCATTATTTAAACTTTTCAAACAAGTGTAAACAAAATTGTTGTTCACAACATATGGATACGTGGATACAACATATGGATACATATGGAAACTGTGGATCGTCTTTTCTTTGATTATCTAGATAAGTCTCAAAAACTTGAAATGGTAGGCGTGTAGTCAGAAATCGCAATATCATTTGAAAGTAAATGTTATTAACCGTCACTTGGAGCAGTTTAACAATGAGTACAGGTGAAAATAATCTGTTCTGAAGTCATAAAGACCAGATTGCGCAACCAATATTGATGCATTTCTAGGTTCTTCCAAAAGGTGACGCATGACATCAAACTGTAAAAGTAATTCCTCTCAAGATGGATGAAGTAGCCACAGGTACCCTTTCCTATATAACACAAACTGAACATCCTTTGGGCCATCTTTTATTTCATTTTGAAATTTAAGGAACGTTTTATTACCACATTTTAGCTTTTCCTCTCTTCTAGGTACACTATTTATGGCTATGAAATAAAATGTCTTTAAGACATTTTGATACGAAAAGCAATTTCAAGCTGAGAGTGACGCATGATAAGTCTATCGGATTCAGATGAATAAACAAGGTTACCTTTGACATTAAATGATATTTCTGCGGTGGCTAAGTACAACCCCGAAGTATTACTTCAACCTTTACATCTCTGTAGAACATCCTCTAACAGGAATTTGTAGAACTAATTGATGTAGGAATTATATTACCCTCTGAACGAGGAGCAATCCTTCGTGTTTCAAGTGATAAGACAATGATAACATTTCACCAAAGACAAACTTCATTGTCATTATCTTCATGATAAACAAAATATCTCAACTCTTTTCGTATGAACTGCATTATTTTACACATGTTCCTTATGGCATCTTTCTCGCTCCATGCATGCAATGTTTCCTACAAAATATTTTCATGCAAACGTTTTGGCACTCAACCGCTTCACACTCCCGTGTTCCATGTGAATTGGTAAAATAACCAAAGTTTGTTTGATAGTACTACTAATTTAGAACTCAGAATGGAATAAAAGAAAACTCAGACGGCACATCGGAGTTAACCTCTATGATATATTTATCTTCCTGAAGAAGAATTGAATTTAGCTGCGCCCTTATAACTAGACATGGAAGTAAAAACGTTGAAGGGGTAAATAAACTCGTCACTTTTCAATCCACTTTGACAAAGCAATTCTCTTAGAATAATATTGTCGACACCACATTACAAAGTACAATAGTTTAACAAACTGTACATAACAAGTATTATTTATTCAAGCAAATTTTTCAACACCTACGATTTCTTTACACATTGCACATTTATCAAGCTGTGTATCTTGACGATACATAAAGGTACATAACCAAAATAACAATTTTCTTGCCTGAACATTGTATACTGACCATGCCTAATGTTTACTTTTTCTCAAGATCTTTGGACGAACTGATTGCAAGAAACTCCAGAATACAGTTTAAGTTAACAAAAAAGGAAAGGTAATGAATAAATGTCAAATAGAATATTCAATATAGTCATAACTGACAACGACTGTACATCTAAGCCTTAAGAAACTTGTCAATATGACATGATACCTGTGGTTTTTCACTTGTTATGTTTTGGGATTGTGGTGCCATGTAATGTTGTACGCCTGTAGATTTGAATCGCATTTCATTATCTACGCTCATTACTCGTGTCATAGTTAAATGTGCAAGTGAGGTAGAAAAGACGTCGCTACAAATACATCAAACAGTTAATGTTGCAAGAGAACCAGGCAAATGTAAGGGAAGTGTAGAATGCTTTACAGTGTACGCATGTTCACGAGTTTATTTATTTGCCGTTTGCTGTGGGAAAACATCATTTATTATGGACAAGTGGAAAGGGGTAGCTCTGATCGTCCAACGGGTGATTAGTCTTTTATCTCTCACTGAGTGTTACAAGTAGTACACTAGAAAGTCACTTCAATGTCACATACACATAATATGTCAGAATTGTCAGTTTAAATACTTAATTACCAGTTTTTCTCAGTAGGTTCATGCTCATTACATGGTCTAACCTTTCGACAGACTTTCAACCAACTTAGCGATATTATTGATTTGATGTTTATTTTAATCACTCTTAAGGACATAAAAAAAATGTAGAACGCGCCTTTTTCATATTCCTTCTAACAATAGCTATAACATCCAACCCAAGAAAATCAATTTCTTCAATATTAAACGAGAATCGTATTGCATTTTTGACAAAGACGGTTGAAGTTTTGGAAAATAAAACCATTTTTTTTTTCTAAATTGCTATTGCAACGGATAAACATTAATCATGTCGCTTTACCTTTGCTTCTGCAGGGTGTATCTACAAAGCAGGTTAGATTGTATTGTAAACATGGTAACGCTTGAAAAATATCAGTTGCTCCTTCGAATTTTAGCGAGGGTCAACTCTAATCAATATTGGCAATACTCTCAAAATGACATTTGTCCTAACTTTATTCTCTTTCATAAAAGCAAAATAATAATTTCTCGTCGTATTTGAGTAGCACAAACTTTTCTTTCTCATGTTAAGTCCAAGCATTTGTCTGCCACTACAAACAATTCAAAAGTCTTCTTTTATAATGGCTACAAATTTGCTGGTTTTTATTTTTTTCCAAAGCTACTGGCCAAAATAGGTTTGTCTAAATTTATCACAAAATTTTCCTTCCAATGGCCACCCATTTCTGGCCTGGAGGATTTAAAGTGTTTGTTAGCGTTTGGAAGTTGAGTAAAAAAACCTACATTAGTTTGGCAATAATCTTCACATTTTAAGCAAAAAGCAACTGGCGTCACGAATCTCACGAAACATGATAACTAACTAGACTCTCATAGTTAAGTTATACTCCAGTTTGATTTGCTTTGAGGAAAGTTTCCGATGGCATCATGCTACGATAGAACTCAACAGTCCGTGAAGGATGTTAGTCCATGATATCTATTATCTTTCAACCCAAATACGTACCGAGACGCACTTGGCGACAACGGTCAAACAAGAATCCGCTTTAAACTTCACATACTCAGAAATAATAAACTGAACTATGGAAGTGGTGACTCTCTTTTGAGGTGAAAATGGCAATGGAGAATTGTAGACTTTACTTTGTCACATTTTACGAGAGTAAGTGATTGTTATATGCCACTTCATTTAAAAACAATGTTTAATTTTTGTGTGGGAATGACTGGTCACGCTGCATTATTTGGTTTTGTTTCCCCTAATTGTGTAAATATAAGTAGTCGGGAGATGTGGATAACTCTGTGCTAATTTCCATTGCCCTACGGTATCCTGACAGCACAAGAGCAACAGGATGGTATGACAACCCAGTAGTCACCATAAACGCCATTTTTTCGCCCTTGGACATTAACCCAGCCGTATTTTTGCTCGCATATGGAGCTTACAGGGGTATTGTATTCGGGCCCAAGTCCTACACATTGTGCACCTGGTCGGGAATCACACTCCGTCACATAGAAATACTGTCGTTGCGTGTGATCCATGTAAACTTTGGCACCCGTCTCGTCAAGGAGGTATTCATAACTCTTGAACATCTCTGTCGAATGGCAGGCTCTCCTCCAAGGGATGTATCTACCCAGACTGGTCTTCTGAAAAGGAGAGTAACGAAAAGAGACCATGACATATTTCAAGTTATTTTGAACAATACCAATGATAAAAACGGGACTACGACAAACATGCTCAGATAATTTGAAGATCACATTAGCCGTGAACTAGAAATTTTAAACAATTACATCAACATTTACTTGCATGACATGTGATTCAGAAAGGGCCGGAAAATGTGGCCACCAAAAAATTCAGTGAGTGATAACGCTACTTAAGTGACCAATATCAACAAAGAGAAAAAAAGCGACTAATGTCGTAGTAGTTTTACCGACAGAATTTACCGTTATCAACGTATTTATTTACATCTCTCTTCTCTATCCTTGTACAGACAGTAATTTCAGTGAATTGTCACCATCTTAAAGCTTAGCACTTCTTTGCCATTTATCACCAGCAGATGATGCAGATCTGTTAACATATGACAGGTGTGATGTAAAATGTCTTTTGTTTTTTATACAAGTTGAGACAACCGAGAAAGTCTTAGAATGCAGAAATCTCACCTACGTAAATACTGCGAACAAAGAAGGCTTTAATATCCGTTTTTCAAATGGATATACTTTTTCATCTTAAAAGAGAATTTTATACAGAATTTAGTTGCCCACGACTGGATATCTGATCCTGATTCTGAAGGCTACACAGATTTTAAAGACACTTTGTGGTCCTTCTCACCGACTTTGGCCATTCTCCAGAGCAAGAATGACTGAAGTGCATTGTAAGAACAAACATCCAGCATTAATAGGAAGAGGATGAAGTTTTCAAAGCATTAAGAACTACAAGATTCCGTGATCTCTTGACTAACCTGGTTAATGTTTGTGCTTTTTGTAACGAATGGCGGCAAATTTTTGTCGTTCACTTCTAGTCAAGCAGCGGACTAAACCTTTTGGTGGTTCAGTTGGCTATGATACCATTATTACCGTTTCACCACCCTCAAAATGGCTAAATCTCTCCATTGCAAAGAAGAGTGCATCAGATTTGACAGAGAGTCCTCCAAGAATAACTTATTGAATTATTTTTTATTGCAAATATTTTCGAGAGGTTTATTGAGAGATGCAGATTGCTAGGTATCAACCAATAGGAACCACATTAAGGAAAATGCAGTCAACCCAATTTGTAATAGCATGATCCTCTATCCAATACATGGGTGGCTCTTTTGCATCAAGTGACAACAATTTTGTTAATGAAAGATTCTCGTACAGTTTAAAAGAAGAGATTTGTAAGATTTAGATGATGTTACAGATTAAAGTTAATGCGACTGATTATTCGCTTTAAGAGAGTGTGAACGTTAACCCTGGAGAGAATTATAGAGAGAATTGTAGAGAGAATTATATAGAATTATATATAGTTATACATGGTTATATATGTAGTTATAATTTATATTTCATAAAAACGTTTGAGACTAAGTTTTTATGTGTAAGGGAAATGCCTAAAGGTGTACTAGATCCTTTAGTTATGGACCTTTTGTGGGGAGGGTACGGGCTGGGTTCTCAGAACAGCTCTCACCTTCGCCCACAATCATCTAAAATTATTCTATGTCGGTTAGACTGCCTATCCCCACA
>VJOZ01034859.1:0-10469 GCA_009801055.1 Stichopus horrens
ATGCGATTTGTTCATTATTAGTTCGTGTGTATGGCCCTGTTCATGTTGCAGTTGTATGATCCCTTTTCAATTGTCGTACATTGTGCTGTTGTTCATTCCCAGATAGGTCTGTTTGTTTCTGTTACCTCGCCCTTTTAGCCCTGTTCATTCATATTTGGTAAGAATCCTCAACTCCTATTGGCCCATTACAGTCACGTGACTGTGCATTATCTTGTAGATAAAGCACGGTTAATGCAGCCTATTTTATCGCTCGATACACTCATGCATCGCTTGCATTAGCCCCCGATTGTGCATTATCCTCCAATTAATGGATGGTACAGTGTTGATTAACCTTTTGTTTGTTTCCATTTTTATGTTGTAGTTCATCTGAATTAGGTGTAGTCTTGAACTGTAGTTCATCCGTCCAAGGTGTGTCCATTGTGCCCCATTCAGTGTATACGAATTAGTTCTGTAACACTACTTAATGCACAGCACATGCTCCCTCACCTCGTATAACCTATGCTGGCAGACCAAAAGGCTGACAATTACGAAAATGCGGTGACCAGATACACGCAAACACACAAACACATACACACACACACACAATATTGCAAGATGCTAGACCATGGTCAATACGGTAGTGCATAGGTTATATGATGTGAGTATGTTGCTAGCAAATGCCCAAACCAAGAAGTTTTGGGGAGTTCATCTCCATTCCATGCTTTATACTTTATTGGAAGTTATGGTCTCTGTTCATTTAAAATTCCCTTACGGTTCTTTTGTGTTAATGTTTGTACAATACAGTATGCCTTGTTGTTCATATGTACACCGTCTATGTATTTTCATTTACACTGCATTGGTCATTTCCATTGAATATGCTCTAGTTAATTTTCATGTGTAGTCCTTGTTCATTTCCTAATTCCCTGTTCATTATGTAGTTCATTTGTCTAAGGTATGCTTTTATTTAATGTGTTGTATCTGGTCTGTTCATTTGTCTTACTCTAGCTGTAGGTCATAGCCATTCCTATACAATTATCCCTGCTCTAAACAGAATGTTAATTGTGTAGGTGGTAGTTATGATGTCACTGAAACCAACCATTTAGTCCCAAGCATAAGGTCTGATCCCATGTGGACACTACGATTTGAATATGTATCGAATGTGCAGGCCCTGTGAATAGACCCCTGCGGCAAAAAGCTGTACCGAGTAAAGGGGCAGAAAACACGACACTCGATGAAACTCAAATGAACACTGAAGCCCCCTCTCCCTCGTCACCCTCTTGTGTTTTTTTTATGATTCACAGTACTAACTATAAATAAAACTTACTAGTTGAGCGTAAGTGTAATTCAAACCAAGTAGCATTCCTCGGCTGACAAATGTAGATGAGAAAGAATTGCCAACTTCCTGTGACATTTGTCTAACCCTGTGGGAGAGGTCAGTGTGATGCCTAGGGAGGAGGGATGTGAGGGAGAAGGGAAGGGATGTGAGGGGAAGGGGAGTGATGTGAGGGGGAAGAGGATCGAAAGAAGCGTCAACAGTTGACATGCATCACAGAGGTACTTTCATGCAACTCAGCTGCAATTAGATTGGACACGTTGTAAATTCCATCGGAGTATTAAGTTATGTAATATATATGCACGTGAGCAGTTCATGTAGCTCAGTTGACGTGTAAGTGAACCAGAAAATCCAAACATTGTGACTTTTTAGAATGAGACACTATGAGAGACCCTCTTGTAAGTGTCCCTCGGAGCTTCTGTCTTCAAATACACAAGGTAATTATTCGCCGTCTTCATACGCACACAACGAGAATGTCGGCAACCTCTCATGTGTACTGTGACATTTTGAAGTCTGCCTCCATCAGTTTGGGAGCAGCGTGTACGTTGGTGTTAAATTGATGTGAGTTTGTAAATCCGCCGTCTAGGTTTTAATTTTCGAGGTTTCTCCCAGCTAAAACTGTTCATGCTGCAACTGTTCTGCTGACTAATACGAGCAGAGCTTTTCATAATGTAGATTCACGCTCCCGATTGCCATGACTGTAACGGATAATCTCTGTGGGCGATTTTTTTCAGTCGTTTAATTGGTTCAATTCGTACTTATGCATCCATGGGAGATTTAAATTTCTCATCAACACACCTGGCTATTAAAACAGATAGTTAGTCACTCTACAGTGAACTACAAAGAAGGCGTATCATTGTCTGCTTGAAGGAAAGAACACCACATGTTCTTGTTATATACGCCTCTAAAATTGTTGATGGCAGACCGTAATTGAATGTAATGCCACAGAAGCGGGTCATTTCGAAAAAGTTGAAATGTTAGCTGTACTGTGATAATTATATAAAAATGAATGAATAAACTTCAAGGTCACCAGCATGCAATATTAGACAGGTAGGCCCACTGGTATACTTTTAGAACTTACTGTCAACAGGAAATATACTGTGTGTTGGGGAAGATGTGTAATTTTAATGCAGTGCATGTTCTGTAATTTTAAAGCAATGATGCATAAGTGATCATTCGTGATTACATGGGCAGGAGACAGGATTATGTAGATGCATATTGTACGATATTAATGCATTAAATGTGTTTGACAGCATGGGGAGTGCTTACCGTCATGAGTAAGGGTGCCCTTAAAGTCAGTGCACATGTATGAAGAGGATGAGATGTCCTACCTAATAAGGTAATTGTCAGATATATATATCAACCATATAAACTTCAAGAACAAATTTACAACCTATGAGTAATGTGGGAATATGATGTGTATGACAGGAATTATTTTTTTTTTTAAATATTTTGATTATACACTATGTATCCTACATGAGTATTTGAATGTTTCCACAGGGACACTTGGTTTTGTGATTCAAGACTTATTTGTAATGTTTTATAATGTTCTGATTTATTCTGCTCTTGTCTCACCTGTCTCTCACTAATCATACACTCTTATTCTCACTCAGTATTTAACTTATGATGACATGGATGTGTCAGTGGACCTAGGCTCTTAGTACTCCAACCAGAGTTAAACAGCTCTAAGTTTAACTGGATGGGAGTGCGGTAGTTACGGGGAGTATGTTCTCTTGCCAGTACATGAGGATTTTCAGGGGGAGCCTATTTTTGTTTTTTTGATTTGTCAGTGTCAGTGGTATGCCTGACTGATTTTTGATGATTAGTGATTCATGATTTTCAATTAGTAGTGATTCATGAATGATTCTCTGGATGACTTATTACGTAAAAGTTGTCTCACATGTCATTAACCTGTCTTAACACAACAACCACACTCCTAAATGTGGTTCATTTCAAGAGGTAGAGAAAATTTTAATGGTGTTTCATGTGAAATGATTATAGTGAAAGAAGATCTTTGTCAGTACTTAGCGAAGTTCAGGTATCTGAGAGGCTTTTACTTTTTAAAACCAGTTGTTTCATCCTGTTGTCCTTTGAACAACATATCAGTTTGGACCTTAACATCAAGTGCAGACGTATTGAGGAAATCTGCAAAATAACTAGCCCAATGCAAGTGTTTTATAGTACAACAACCTTTGAATATTAAGTTTTGTTACATCCATTTACCCCATTGTTTTTGGTAAAGTAGGACAACGTAGCTTTTCAAAAGTGCAACCCACAATTTCAGTGTCCATTGTAAAACCAACTACCCAGGTGCATCATAGGTGTGTGCTAAATACGATCTTTGATCATGAAAGTGGTCTCTGGTCTTCTTATTAATCCTGAGTTGTAATGATCACAAAGAGATTCCAGGATGTAGGATAGCTAGAAAACTGATTTGACTAACACTTTTTGGTGGTAGCACGAGAACGGGGACACACTTCAATAGTACAGCCAGGAACAGGACTCTGTAAGGCCTATTGTGAATCTTTGTCAGAACTATTTCATGTATACTTTCAGTCTGATGGTTGTGGGGACAGGGAAGGAGGGCCAAATTCCAAACTTGTTCAACATCGAACTCAAGGGTGTGCATTTGTATTTTTTTTTAAATTATCGGAACGTAGCATTGTCTCTAACACATTATAATTAATTTTTTTTTAACAAACTTGTTCCACATACAAGTATCATTAGCCGTCTGTAGAGGACATTTTGCGAACCAATGAAACGAGTGAGAAACTTTTTAAAATACCATTCCATCTTCAAAGTGCTGTCCAGAGTATGCTGCTGTTGCAACATATAACCACAATACAGTTTAGTACTAACAAAAATTACACCAGGATTCAGTGTACTTATGAGGTAAATTACAATAATTAGGACCTTGAATGTGGGTGTTCCTATAGTGTGCAGTTCTGGAGAGGACATTTTGTTCAACACTAAACAAAGATCCCCGAGGAGAACCAACAGCATTGAAATGCCTTCTAACCACTAACCACTTTAATATCTATGTAATCTATCTACAGCGCTTGTAAGATAAAAGTTAAGTCAGAACTCGAGGGAAGCCCACATGTATGTGTTTTGTAGTGTACTGTGGATAACATTTAAAGGTCGTGTGATATGAAAATGACATTGTGGAGTATTGGGTGCAGTCAACATTGAAAATGTCAAAAGTAGCTACAAATTCCATCAAAAATCTGTCAAAGATTGACCAATTTACAGGCAAATTAGTGTCTCAGCTGCATCATGAATATACATTGGCTAAGTATGCAAATTTGTGACGTCCGGAGATGGACCCCTATAATATGTGTTATGTTAATCCTTTGTTTATGTAACCTTTATTTCAAGGACATTTGAGAATCTACATGCCTGGAGGGTTGTATTTTGGAAGCCTGTATTTTCTTCAAAAATATTGATATCACTTACCAATATGAAACTCAGTAATTAAGAGGTGAAATATATAGGCGTAACAAAAGAAATAATGACACTGTGCAAGTCACTCCATGTCACCTGCTTTGAATTTTTTCAAACTTTGAGAAGTTATAGTGTATCTCAAAAACAGTAAAAGATCTATAAACAAAATTACGATGGATTTTCCCTTGGGGTTTTACTTTGCATGTTCTGAGTGAAGGGTGCGCTTTTCTAGAAGCTCACAGTGAAGTACACAGTCTTAATACTTAGTGCTGTCATTATAACATTTGTCGTGGAGGGGACGTTGTAAATTTTGTTCAGCGGACGGAAAATCTATCTTATCTCTGAATCCAGCATTTCTTGTTTGATTTACACGAAACAACTATCGTGAAAAACGTACGTTTTCCTGAATAACCACTGAAAGGACTATAGAAGTGCATGATTTACTGATAATTTCATTTCAGATTATTTTAAAACTTGAAGTGAGACCCCAAAATGGTGTAAAAATTTTGCCTGTAAATGTTAAATTTTTGCAAAAAACAAAAATAAGAATTTATGAAAAATGTGCATGTGTAAAAACCCCTTTCATTCAGTCTTTCAAAGTACTCTTGACATATACTGGTTTATATTAAGTATTCTGAGATAAGTAGAAACTATTGCTTACTTAAGTGCATGTTTTATTGTGAAGTAGCCCACCGGACAGTTCTTGGGAGGTAGTAGGTTGTGCAACAGTTGGGTGGAGACAGGTAATTTTTTCACTATCAAAAACAAAATACCAAAATTATTTTAATGTTTATTTTGTAAAGACTAAACAAAGAATTAAATAACCTCAGGAGCACATTGCACACTTTTGTACATTTGTCATATTGTGGATATGACATGTTTGGTGTTAAACTGGGTGTATATTGTTTTGCCAAACTTTTCTTATGTTCTCACATTCCTAATGAACAGAAGCTTTTCATGGATTCTAACTATGAAACCACTGGTCACAGAATTTTCAGACTGAGCTTTCGCTTGTACAGATAACTGGTTTAGAGTCCTGCACACATACAGTGAGTAGTACTACTTTCTTCTGTTCCTAAAATCACACCGCTGGGGAATTTCTGACTCATAGTTGTTGGCGAGGAAAATGCGAAACCATTTGTCACCGTTCGCATTTTGGCAGTACCTTTACCGCTCAGTCAGAAATGATAGTTTACTTTCATTTCAAATTAATTCTGAGACTCATTATTTCATAGTTTCACGTAGTTAATATGGTGAGTCAAATACGACAAAATACATCCAATATTAATCTAAGGAAATATTGTTGTTCCCTTTATGAAGGGGAACCCTGTGAGTACAGTGCACTGTTGCAACTTAATAGTGTGATAGTGCATCTAGGCAGTCTGTTCCCTTCTGCTAGTTCCTCCCCTTCTCCTGCTCTGCCTTTCTTCTCATTTTTTTCTCTACTTTCAGGCTCCCCCTCCCAAAAATAAATATTTTGATACAAATCCTCTTAGGAAATTTTAGTACACCAAGCTCACCTTTCACTGTAACTGAACTGTATGGGTTCTCTATACTAGCTTCTCAGACGTATGTCTATTTTTCTTGCAGACAAAAAGTGAACTGTGAAAAAAAAACAAAAAAAAACAAAAAAAAAAACATTTTGCACATTCAATTATGAATGGCTGGGAAGGGACATGGGATAGTTCAGAATAGCAGAAGGGGATGGAAGTCTTTAAAGTTAAAGAACCATAATCTAAATGGATAAAAGAGTTGCATCTCCCAAAAAGATTATCAGTGGGAGATGACTAGACTATGGACATTTTGACCACCCCAAAAAAAACTTATTTGACAGACAAAAACTCTGGATTTGAATAGTTCTTTGAGGCCTGCGGCTCACAATTCTGGAAGATTCCACTTTAAAATTAATCACGTTGACTGGCGTATAATTGTGAACAATTTGGTTATTAAGTCAAGTTAAACTCATTATCTTTGTTAAGTGTAGCTCAATTGTTTTTATAGAATTCATTTGGATGAAATAATATTGTAAAATTATGTGTTTTGACTTTCCAAGGCTAGTTAAGAAATGCATACTAGGTGGTTTAAACTGTTCATTAAAAATATCTTTGTTGATTTATCATGCACATGTGCTTTGATGGAGTACTTTTTTTTTTTATCAGACTTCAAGCCTCTTAGCAAAATTTTGTAGACCTGAGTTTAGGATGCCATTTGTAAATAGATAGATCTCACAGGAAATGTATTTATATCCCTATTGGTATACCATATCTGCTTTGTAGCTTTTGATCATGGTAACAAAACCAACACATCCAGGTCGGGTCACATTGCAACGGTGTTATTGTTATATATATACTAATATACCGAAATAACTCACTGCGTACATGACAGCTGGTTAATTCAAGTGAATCGGTAACACCCATGGAAGGCCATTTGGGAAATAATGTACATGTGAAAGAAAGGGAAAAAAAAATATGTATATCAAAATGTAAAGTAAACATCTGTTCAGATTTGAGTGACAAAGCAAGGCACACTTCCACGGACTGCTTGTCTGCAGTTCAGCTACTTCTGGATGACACTGTGTGGTTCATTAACCATTTGATGGTGTTTATTTCGCAGAATAGATTTGCATCTAAAATGATTGAATCACTCTTTTAACGCACACATCGGACCGTATCCAATGGGCTTATATGTGATGTGTTTTCATCCACTGGTCACAAGATATTACACCAGTTCCATATATTACTCTTCGTAATATCTATCGTACAGGTCACTCCAGTGACAAGCTCAATTGCTCTCTCTAGGGAACCTTTAAACCTGATGTGCAGGAGATGGAGGGGGGGAGCAGTAGTCTGAGGAATTTAATACATTAACTACTGTGTTAAGTACAGGTCTACAGTAATATTTAGACACAGAGCCATCATTCACAGGGCACTTCTGATTGGAGGTTTTCTTTGAAAGATAGCCTACATGCCAAGGTACGGTGGTGAAAAAAATGGTTCAAGTATTATTGCATTGCAATAGACTTTGTGGGCTGTTGATTTTATTGCCAGTTTGCCAACTGGATCCATGGGATGATTTTAATATTTTGTCAGATGTCTCGGCCCATGATCAGTCAGATTTCGATGAAAATCGAAGGCACTGGGAAATTGAAGGAAGATAGTAGCAGATGCAAAGCATAGCTAGAAAAGTTCTTCGCTGTCAGACCAAAAGGCTGGCAATTACGGAAGGGCGGTGACCAGATACACGCACACACACACAAAATTGCCAGATGCTAGACCATGGTCAATACGGTAATGCATAAGTTATATGATGTGAGTATGTCGCTAGCGAATTCCCAAACCAGGGAGTTTTGGGGACACTGTAGGTCTCACCCTCACAATACGTCTTGAACTTTTAAATTTGAATGTGGGTATTGTTTGATGAATTGACAGTCCCCATCCTTTTTATAAATAAATCAGAATTCATCTGAGGTCAAGAGACGGCAAACTTGTCTTGTACAGTAGTAATGTTGACTTGTATGCGAGAAACTGTCATGAGGCCACTTACTGTAAATTTGCATACAAGGTATGTCATTTCTTACCTCATAATTGTGACAGCTTAGTGGTTTGGCCAACCAGTGTTGGTGAATTTTGTCGACGTACATTAGATGTTTTGTTTTTCTTTCTTCATTTAAATCTATGGTTATTGAATGCCGAAAGTTAAGCTGTGGTGACATTGTCATTGGTAAAAATCCAAAGAGTCATTCAGTACCAGTGATCTGTTCCAAGACAGCACACTATTTGAAAACAATTTTTGGTTTAGATTAAAAGAGAAATCTATGTAGTCATGATTGCATATGTGTGTGCATACAATTGTGATGCTTAGCTTGTTATCATAATATCTCAAGAAGGGAAACTGACAGGTCTCAGATTTGGTATAAAGATTTCCCATATTGAGAGGAACAACCATATATTGTTTTTAGGTGGGGTCAAAGGTGATCTGGGGTCACAAGAGGTCAAAAGCTGAAAATTTTTTTTTTAACAACATAGCTTAAGCAAGCAATCATGGAAACTCAGTTGATACTTAGTGTGCGAGTGTATTATGTCAAGTGGAAGACCCTATTGTTTTTTGGAGGTCAAGGGTCATCTGAGGTCAACATTAAAAATTTGGTAACATGTTATCTAAAGATATAAATGATAGAAACTTTTGATACTTACCTTGACAATGCATTACATCAAGAAGAAAGACCTGTGAAAATCAAAGCTCATCTGAGGTCACCAGAGGTCAAACACTGAAAACAGTGTTAATGCAATCTAAAGGTAGGAATCCTTGAACCTTGTTACTAAATATGATAATACATTACATTAAGCCAAAAGATGAAATAGCCCTAGAAAGATTGTTAATTGGTGGGGGTTAAAGGCCATATGAGGTCACCCAAGCTAAAACACTGAAAAAATTCTTGACAGGATATCCCAAGATAGGAGTCTTGGACCTTTTGATACTTAGTATGTGAATGTGTTGTATCAAGTTGAAGAATCCTATCGCTTTTAGTGGAGGTCATTTATGGTCAACAGGGGTGAAATTGGGAAAACCTTGTAAATACAATATTTGAAGAAGGGAAGCTGAAACCGATCTGATATATGGTGTGAAGTTGTATTTTATTGAGTACAAGAAGCCTATTGTTTTGGGGCTAGGTCAAAGGTCATTTGAGTCAACAGGGATCAAATTGGGGAAACCTTGAAGACACTGTATCTCAGGAGGGGAAACTTTGACAGATTTCCTATTTGACATGTAGGTATACCCTATCAACTGAAAGAAGTCTATTGTTTTTGGTGAAGGACAAAGGTCACTTGGAGTCAGGGGTGAAATTGTTGAATATTGCAAACATGATATCTTAAGAAGGAAAGCATGGACAAATCTGATATTTTATTTTTTATGCAGCTTTTCCTATGGAGCAAAAGTACCCTGACTGCATAGCAAAAGTAACCTGACTGCTTTCTGTCGAGGCCAATGGTCACTTGGGGTCAACTTGGCTTAAATTGTGAAAATCTTGCAAACATGATATCTCAAGAAGAGAACCTTAGACAGATTACAGATCTATGGGCCTTGTTGTGTGCAAGAAGCCTATCGATTTTGGTAGCGGTCAAAAATAATCTTGGGTCAACATATCCTCATGTTATGCTATATGCCAGATTCAATAGTGTCCTGATTGAATCATTGAAACCACAATGCAGTGTCGCTTTCTGGTGAACCTCGAAATTGGAGGCAAGTGACAGGCTACCACTTAAACACTAACCTAACTTAATGAATTGATGAATCGCTCAATGAATTTTGAGAGAAAGCTAGATTTACACACGGACGCCTTGGACGGAGAAGTCTCGTGGTCTGCGCACCACCCCCGGACCTGGACAAGTCTAGAATTGTGAGTGCGGAGGGTGGTGGGTCTATGGAGGCAGTGGTAGTGAGGCAAGGGGTAAGTATAATCAATCCTGAATACTCACACCAGGAAGTTGTGGAGAAGCAATCCCATCATTTTGGTTAGCAAGTATGTAAATGTGAGCAAGTGTTTAGTACAGTCACTGAGTGAATACCCACACCAGTAAATTGTGTGGAGTTCACTTGAACTTAAAGCACAATGTGACATGCATCTGGAAAGGAGCTGGCTTCTTTTAGAAGTTGCAGAGTGAAACTGTTAATGACAATCTGTTGAAATTGTGTTTGTATCTGTTCCCGTTTT
>VJOZ01034865.1:0-12757 GCA_009801055.1 Stichopus horrens
AGAACTGTCCAACTTTCCCTTCTTGAGATATCGTGTAAACAAGCAAAGGCGTCACATACACACACACACACACACACACACACACACGACATCACCATCGCATAAATTCCTTCTGCCTTCGGCTAGGAATCAAAAATATGAAGTCCCACCCATCATGCATACTAATAATTTTTATACCAGTCCAGCTTACCAGCTTCATCTCCGACACAAGACGTTCCCAATTTGCCAATGATTCCTCGGTTTCTCTCCAATAGCTTTTCAGTTTCTTCATTTTTAAATCCTGTGATGAGAAATCATTAATGTTTGTCATTATTGCTTCATGAGAGACAAATCTGTTTAAGTTTTAATTCAGTTACCAAGGGCAACATATAGATAAAGATGACTGAACAGAGGAAGGTAAAATTTAACAAAACAAATTTAAAGAGGCTAAAAAAAAGTCAATATACAAAGAAACTTTGGTGCACATCAGCCACTTATTTTGCATAGAAACAATCATCGGTTATTTGCAAAGTAATATTACTTACCAACCATGCTTTGTACTCTTCATAGATTTCTTCGGGTGAGCCCTCAGAGGTTGCAACCGGCTGTAACATCGAAGGATACCCATTGTGGATTGTGTTCAACACATTCTGAGAGAGAGAGAAAAAGAGAGAGAGAGCATAAAGTGGCAAACTCACACAAGGACAAATTTGAGATGGAGATTCAGAGGCAACTTGGACGAAATTTCCTCAAAGTAACTTCTGGCCTCATAAACAAAGAGCAAGCTTTAATACTGAAACAAGAGAGAAATTGTTAGAACTGGGTTCTCCTCTTGTTAGAACTGCAAAGCAATGTACTGCAAACACAGAGGAAATTAATAAACAGAGACACTACACCTGCAGAGAGAGAGAGGAATATTGCCATCAACTTTACCATCAATCCCCCAAATAAGAGCACTCTCATTTACTGAACGAGTGCACCTTTAAATGATGATATTCACAGAAGTATACCTCTAACGTAGTCAGCCTATCATCAATAGGTAGCTGTTCGGATACTTCGAGAAACTCTTTCATAGCTTGGAAAGCATGTTGGCGAGCATCATTTCGATTTTCCACCAACTGGCTTAGTTCCTCCTGGAAGATGAAGACAGGAAATGAATGAATAAAAACTGATTTAATCACTTGCAAAAGCCACACAAAATTCATGAGAAGGTGATGACTTAAATTAACTGATAGAACATTAGAAATCATGAAACAAATACACTGGATACAAGTTCAAAAATAGCCCCCCAAAATTTTCTGTTGGTGATTTTGACTCACAATCTTACGACAAACTGGAAGGCTGTGTGGGTATAAATTAGATACTTGAAGGTAAGGTGGGTGTAATATGCTGAATATGGTGACCACACTTGCAAGGCATTTGCTAACACCACTTTGAGGGTGTTACTGATGAAAATGTTACCTTATTGGTACAAGACCTGATGAGACTCTGACAGTTGCTAAGTAACTCCAACTTCTCTTCAACAGACTGGGATCGAGGCGTCGCATCTCGGAATGTCTTCTTCTCTCCGTTGAGCGTGACTTCCCCTCCGTGAATGACATCTATGGCATTCTCTAAAGGCGCCTTCTGGTTATCGCTGGTAGGGAATAAACTCCTGCAAGATATAGATACAGCATTTCCTGAGATGTGCAGTGTGAATACAAGGACCATGGTTTACAAACTGCTCACTGTTTTTACTACAATTTGGGCACTTGTGTCCCAGGGATGCAACAAACTTGAAAAAAATTGCATCCTACAAAATTCTTCTGTCCGCTCATACACCTCAAAATGCTACATGACGTATGAGCTTATGCAGGATGTACTTAGCCAGTGCTATATGCTGAGTGCTGCTACTCTTACAAACACAGCACTGAAGGCAAAACAAAAGAAAAAACTATTAGTTAAAATAGTGACTACCTTTAATGTCCAAACATTTTGGGCCATTCATGTCAAATACTTCTAAACAAAAACATCATTAAATATTAGAGCCTAACTTGTTGACTGACTTTTATCACAGTTCATTTTCAAAGCAATTTTTGACAGAAAAAAAACAATAAAGAACAAAACAATACTCCATATTATGTGAGTTTAAAAAATGAAGTGTCAGTATCTTGTAATGAAAGTTGTGTCCAGGACTACTTTAAGAGCTGCAACTCGCTCTGTTTCTCACAATCTTAGCAAACTGTTGTATACACACTCACTGCGTATAATCACTCAGTCCTTCACGATGCTACCAAACTGTTTAAGATACATTTGTTATTTATAATCAGTTTGCATGCCTCAGATTTTATTTAAAATATCTGACCCAAATGAAAACAGCGTTCAAGTCAATGAAATATTAATATTTTTTAACTGTGCTGAAAATTTTCCATTTCTGACAAATTCACATGGTGTCTGTTGTCGTTGAGTACTTCATTCTTTTACAATTAGCTTTTAATTTGGTTCAGATAGTCTGTGCATCGCTATACATTTTGAGGAGAACATTCAAGGTACAGTACAAGAAAGCGTGCGGCAACTTGCAGAGCGATACCAACTACTTAGAACACAAGAGAGACACATCTGCCCGACCAAACAGTGGCGATACACATGGGCCTTCCATAAAGTACGACAATTATAGACGCTAATAAAAATACACTTTCATTAATTGCGATCACTGGTATACAGTTGATGACATTCTTACGGTTGGTTTGAACCTTGCCTAATATTTTGACTAAGATGTAGTTTCCATCTGACAGAAACCATCTTCGTTTGATTTCCTCACTCGTTCGACTTACCTCGCCTTTTTTACTCTCCTGAGACTTCCTAAGATAGTAGCGATTTTATAATCCATTGCAAAGTCCACCTTCTCCTTGTAACTGTTCACCTCTGTTTCTTTTGACGACTGTCACCACAATAAAAATAAAACAAGTAAAAAAAGCAGAGAAAAAGCCGAAAAACAACCATGAAAGTACTTTTAATGATCTACGTGATTAAGATTGTCTAAGGAATGATTCAAACTACAATATGATTTACTGATCCAATTTAACTTCCAAAAGGGAGTTTCCATAGATAGAAAATACCGCTCGGAGGCTGAGAGCACCGTCACCAAAGGAGATAATAATCCCGCAGGATGATGGAGGCAAGATAAAGAGAGATTTACCTGTAAAACTTGAACTTCCATCTTCATCTCATGAACTTTCTGAATCAAGTTCGCTCTTTCATTTTGTAATTGAGCCACTAAGGCAGCGCTGTTGTCCCCTACTCCTGGGGGTGAGGGAGCCCCCCAGTTTCTTTGGTGTTGAGTCTGCCGGCTCTGTGCATAATGCCCACTGCCATCTTGTGGTTGCTGCTGCTGTTGTTGTTGAACAGGGGACATGACTGGACTGGGACGCTTGTCAGCAAAGTTGGTCTGAATGAGTTCGTTGACATTCTGTCCATCGTTAAAGAGCACCACCGAAAGCTCTGGGGAGGGCATCTGGTTCGATACTCTTACTTTTAGTTTGTCTGCTTCTGATAAAGTCGAAAGATATTCTAACGCCTGAAGGATGAATAAAAAAAAAAGTTGTAATGAAATGAAAAACAACGTAGTGTGAAGAATAATGATAAAAGCCATATACTGACATTACATACACAGATACACGGACACACTGACAAACAGCAAAGAAGCAAATGGGATGACCTCACGATCAAAGCGTGATTCTCCTAACTGCTTCATCGATGCACAAAAGAAAAGATCTAATAAGAGCAATATCTTTGTGTAGCATACATTTTAATCAAATCAGATACATAAAGCTGATTATAAAAGGATGACAGTTAAACCCACATCTGTGATTGTTGTCCATAGGTTGTTAGCTATAATCACTTTTTGTGACTATTGATCTCAACCACTATCTCTACTTATTGACAATGCATCCGGTGATACTTCGACAGAGACGGTGCCTCAAGGCTGAACAGCAAAATTAGGTGACCAACAGTTAATGTGTGACTTTGAGCCATGAGAGGAACAAGCTGATCCCAGTGAGAGGGGACGAGGCACCACCGATAAGAGAGATGGAGCAGTCACCATGATTGCATCATCTGTAAGTTGCCTTAAATTTTAACACACCCTAACACTATCAAAGTTGTGCCATCTTTTCAAGGATTTGCAAAATGATCTCTCATCCTTGAGATGAATCTATGACAACTAATGATTTCAACCTCCAAAACCAATCATACACGATTAATGATCTAAATGCCCCTGAGGAGTATTTACATAGAAGATGTGAAGGCTAGCAGCTGCACTTAATTTCGTCCTCCTTACTTCCATTGCAGTACCCTGTTTGGGAGTGTTTGTAAATGGAAAAACAATGGAATGGCATCTTACCTTTTTTGCATTTTCTGAGGATTTATTTGCAAATGATGACTCAAGTCCATAAAGTGTCATCCTGTAAGCAAAATAAGGAACATTGGCCAAGGCTGGAGGAAGCTCCACTACTCCATCAACTGTCTCTTCGTTACCGTAATCGACAAACCAAACTGTCACCTGAGAGGATATGCCAACAGAACAGATTTATAACATGGTCAAAAAACCCAAACTGTCACCTTAGAGAGAACGTTCAATACATTACACGTGAACTCATATTTAACTTCATATTTCTGTCTTTCATCACAAAAATAAGCAGCTAGATAAGTAAATGATATGAAATGAGAAGACAGGAGTTTTTACACAACGCTTAAAAATGTTAGTAATAAGAGAATAAAGAGTATTCCTCACCATACCATTGTAGTGAAGAGATACCCATTTGGTGATTGCAACAACTCTTCCCCTTTACTACAATGTCCACCTCCCACCTCCCCCATCCCATGGAATGAAAGCTCAAATTATGAGGCAGGTGCGGGCACAGGATTGCTGCCTGTGTTCTTGTCATCACAACAAATTTCAGTAATCTTCAAATCTCAGTAGCACTATTCATTAGTGATCGAAATGCACACACTGGGACCACACACACTGGATACTTTGACATTTTTATATCTACACAACCACAACCAGTAACTTTCATACAAGGCACTTTCCCATAATAAAAAAAACAACACCCCCTTAGTCCACAAAAATATTGAAATTGTAACTCGTTTTACAATAAATGATATTCAAGACTTAGTAATGACAACAAATTTACCTTGCCAGTAGCTGAGTCGGTTCCTTTTACTGTGCACCTATACCATCCACTATCCATACTGAATACAGCACCGTAGACCTGAAATGTAATAGAATAAACACATGAAAGCAAACATATAGAGCAGCATAGACTAACATCATCTCACCAAACCAAACATATAGAGCAGCATAGACTAACATCATCCCACCAAACCAAACATACAGCAGCATAGACTAACATCATCCCACCAAACCAAACATATAGAGCAGCATAGACTAACATCATCCCACCAGACCAAACATATAGCAGCATAGACTAACATCAATATTAACATCAGTCCAACAAGAAATGAACTGAAGAATGAAAGAATCTTTGCAAACTTTTACAGACTCTACGTTGTCTTTTTATTATTGCATCATTACAGCTTGGAATGTGGCTAGGTCTTGTTGGGTGTGAGGGGGGAAGGTTGTACGGCAGGGGAAGAGCAGATTGGGTTGGTAGTGGGAAATGTGCAGGTTTGGGTTGGTGAGGAAATAATGTGGTGTGAGTACATTCTTCCACATCCCACAAAAATGAAAATATTTGGGAATTGTTAACACAAATAGGTTACATGACCTGATATTTATTTAAATGTAGTTGGAATTTTGCACACCTTAAGTCTACTTCACAATTGTTTTGCAGGACTTGTGAGTTGCTAGCTGGTGCTATACTGTTTCAATTGGTATGGAAGTCTAAAGAAGCACGGAACTGTATCTTGACCTCGTTCATGTTTGTTTCCCTTTTCATCACTCGTGCAAAGTCACTCAATTTTTTTTTTTTTCCTTTCATAAATGATATTTGGACAAAAAGACCTGTGTGTGTCACATTACCTGGTTTGGTTGGATCTCAGTAACCAACGGATGGGCGTACGAGCAATGCTCAAACAATTGGGTTATCATAGCTTGGTATGCATTTGCTGTCTCTAAATTACAAATCTGGGCAAAGAATGTGGTCGCATCCACGACGTGCGTCATTGCGATACTCTCCTGACAAGGTAAGAAAAATATGTAAAAGCAAGAGAATCAAATCTGTAAACTGTAAGAGGTTGAGACAGCAGATGAAAATGACATCATGTCTAGAAATTCAGAGACCATTGCCAGCCATCTATTAACATGGTTGGCAAGAGGGTGAGTGATATAACAAGTTATGATCTCACCTTGCTGCGTGCAATATTAAACACATACTTATGAAGTCATCTATTAGCATTTGTATCAGAATACATATAAGATTGTTGAGCAAAACTAAAGAGAACGTAGTGGAAAAGATCAACTATCACAAAATCTGAAAAACATGCATTCATCTTTCACTTCAGATATTTGAATATAAAAATTCTCTAGACAATTTGGTTGGGCCTACAAATTTCTGACTCTCCACGAAAGACTGGCTGTCAATCACTGTTACTTGAAACAAACAGATTAATGCAAATGGTATGAATATTCATGTATGCAAAAATGTGGCTTAAATATATTTTCAGTAGTGGAAAGGACATATTTGACTTTCAATGGCAAAAATATGACAGATATTATACTCATAATTCACCTTCAAGCAAAACTATTGTGAAAATCCTCTCACATACAATAGTCAATAAACCCAGATTTAAAGTAACCAATACTAATCTATTCAGGGTATCTTCCTTTTAAAAAGGGACAATGGATTTACAGGCGTTTAACTCCTATCTTGTTTAGAGAACAAATGTTCTGCTGTTCCTGCATGCACCAAAAGACCTTATTTGAGTACTTATTGATTCACAATGACCAAAATACTACATAAAAAGTCACAACAAATGAGTGGGTAAAACAAAAACAATGCAGCCATTTACATTAATAGCGCCATAATTAACAAACCTCTCTCCATTGCCTGTAGTCGTCATAGCCACCGTCTCCCCACGGTCTGTTACCGTATCCAGGAAGCGGAGGTCTTCTCTGTCCTACAAAAGAAACAATTGCACATCATTTTGTGATACTAAGTCAATGTCCACTCTTTTGTCAAACTGAATGACTTTAATAGGGAAACCATTGAAAGAATATAATACACATAGCAAAAAGTTATAAATGACAATGAAACAGAATGCATTCGTAGCGCTGTTTTGTACGTTTAATTCTAAGAACTCTCGACGTGAGGAAACATGCACTGCCTTTGACACGAGTGTACAGTAGCACTTTAAAGAAAAGACCATGAAAGGATGGGATCTAACAAGCTACGGGCTTAAGATTGTCACTCCAAAACAAAGTGGACACGCTTCTCTTGCACTAGTCATTCACACTGACATAAGGGGGTGTCAGTGACATGATAGTACTGTAACCTTGTAAAGACACTTCTAACTAAGAAACCTGACTTTGAGTTCAGTATTAAATCAGTTGCAACTGTAAAAGTTTGTTTCAAAGTTCTATATTATGGATTGTATTTGATCAAAATATAAAAAATCATGCAATATTTGCATTTTTTTGGGGGGTTGTCATCTGCTAACAAATACAAAGAGCAAGAGACAAGACTAAGTATACACCTGCTATACAGATGTCAGTTTTCTAACGTACACTGTACCTTCTCCATCTGTGTCATCTCTCTGAAACTTATGTTGATATGACACTCAGCCCTCCCCTCCCCCAAAAAAAGAAAGATGAATGTACCAGGAAAATTGGTTACAAACCTTGAAAATTTCTTTGGTCAGATTGACGTGCTGCTCCACCACCCTCCATCTTGTTGCTGTGGGAACAGTACACAGGAAATGTTGTAATAATTGATTTGTTTTGAGGAAAAGTAAGAAACAGGTAAAGTTGCTCCATTTACAAAGCTAATTGACCAAGGTGTTTAACAACAGATACAGGTAACTTCAAACTGCATGCATTGAGTAATCATCTACAGCTAGAAACAAACGGAATCACAATCCCTTCCCATCACATACTGTACCCTGTATATCTTGTTGATTACATCCTAGCAGACCTGTACGAAAGTCATGTAAACCAACTTTATAACAATGTTGTGACATATAAAACACCCCATCTTTGTGTTAACCATACAGTACTATTACCTCAAAGATTAACAAGTTCATAAACACTTTAACCTAGAAAACGATGGCTTTGTAATTATTGTTTACCCATGGTATGATGTTCCGAGAAGCTGCCATAGGTTTCACATATTTACATGCAGTGTTAAGTCGGAAGTTACTTCATGACAAAGGAATGCACACCACACTTGAAAGATTCCATTCAGCACAAGGGAATAGCAAACAGCAACTTTAATTCTACAGGTATCTGTTTAGTACATAACTTGTATTATGCCACTTTAGAAACATCCACCGTTGGTACTCTCTCTCTCTCCTTTGAGGGTGTCCATGATCCAATTTCCGGGAAGGTCAAGACAGTTCATAACAGCAACATGTTCACATGGTGGGAGGATGGTAGATACTAAACATACTTTAGGACTGATACCAGGGAGTTGGTATTAAGTCACTGTGGTAGAGGTACAGGCATTTAATGCTTAATGTACCTTCAGTTTCATGGATTTCATCTTGAGTGACTTTTCTGCAGATATGGAATTTGTGGCTCATGTTTGCAGGCACTGGAATTGTTTCTTCAACTCTCACTAAAAATTTGTTTAGTCCACAGTTTTACATACCAAAAGTTCCATTCAGTAGTTTTTATTTCCCTTTCCACATGTACAACAAAGCTACAGGTTGTCTGGTTCTGTTCCATTTCAAAACTTTTTGTCCCAAAAAGTGAAGTTGCTTACCTTTTCCTTCCTGCTGGCTTGACTGAGAGTGCCTTTCCTTTGTACACATGGCCATTAAGTTCATTTATGGCAGTTTCCACGTGATCTTCATTGAAAAACCGCACAAAACTGATAGAAAACAAATATATTCCATGGATTACATACAATACAAAAAGAAAACAATTATATATTAATCGATGTATTTTAGATACAAAAACATCATGCTATTTGATGGAAAACACAGGTTAATGTGAAGATAGCACACCAGATCCAGGGGGAGGAGGGAGACAACGGGGGCCATGGCCCAACCCAAAACTGAGACATAAACTTGTTTATAGAACTGAATTTTACACTTTCCTTGCACCAAATCGCACGTGAGGTCATTATGCAGTAGAAAAATTTTCCATCCTGTCCCCTTTGACCCCCCTCCCCCATGTCACTGAACAGTACCACCAGTTTGGCCCCTCCCAAAAAAAGGGCTTAAATTACATGTCAGTGAATACTACCTGTAGTGTTTCTTGTAACACACAGAATCACTAACAAAACTAATAGAAATACTATGTAGTTTATGATTATTCTCACCAGAAGTTGCTCATGTTGTTTTTCCCTTCCTTGATGGTCACCGACTGAACATCTCCGATGATAGAAAATATCTGAGTGATGGACTCCTGAAAAGTAAACAGAAAGCAAATGACATTACTACCAGTATTACCAATCAGAAACTGTCTGAGCAACTGGTATCTACAGCGCAATGAAAGTACGATGAAAATCAAAGACCATAATGTGACATGCATCCACAGCAGAAAAGAGTTGGCTTCATTCAAAAATTGTTGAGTGAAACCAAGGACGTGCTCTGAAGTCGTACAGTACATGCTTTAAGTTCAGTGATTTTTGCCAAAATTTGTCCAATAACCCCCCTCCCATGACAAAATAATCATATTTGACACACTTATTTGCACAAATAAAATCTATTGTTGAATTTTATCAGGAAAGTACCTTAGTAGATGCAACCATCACCAGCATCACACAAACATCACACCAACACCACATGTGCAATGTGAGTTTTCATCTGTATCTCAAAGTAACAGCTGGTATACTTCTGGCAAAGTGTAGTGTTTATACTAGGACTCAGAAACTGGGGACAACTTTTCCCCCTTCCTAAATGTTTTTAAGGGGGATTTCTAGAAATGTGAAATCCACCAAATGAGCAAATCAGCTGATTTCTTTACCATATTAAAAGTAGTTGTAGTTGAACATACCAAACAAAAGATAACTTCGTGCATTAATTAATCGTTTACTAAGAAGCCTCTAAAACAAAGAAATAAGAAATACTGTACTCAGCATAAATGGTTAAATAAATTGTTGGTTCTCATTTTCTCTCAAATGGGTATGAAAAGCAGAAGAAATTCTCAACTTTTTTCTACAGAAAGACATATCAAAAACTCAAAATGTCACTTTGAGGTTAAAATACTCCCATATTCNNGTTCCAACAAAATCATGAGATACAATTTTTACCTTTAAAAGAGTTCTTGGTTTTTACTATCTTTGGTAGTAGATTTTAAAATTTTTTCCCAATCCTAATCCTCTCAGAGTGAAGTTAACACACATATTTTATCACCAAAATGCAAATTTTCATTGCTGTTATGAGGCACAGTCAGGCTAGAGTTAGGCCTGTATGCTAAGTTAACATTGGGTAAGGCCATAATCATTGCAAAGAACTCTGACTGAGTTTTATCACAATATTACTCTTTCCCAGGGAAGGCATAATATCGATGAGAGTGAAGAACATCAAATTAGCTTGAATTTCATGGTATTAAAAGCAACCACACAGTATGCTGGCTCAAGCAGTCAGTAACAATGTTACAGGCAAATGTAGGCAAAACCACAGTCCATTAAAAAATGACACACTAGTAACAAAAGCACAGTCCACTAAAAAATGACACTAAACAAAAGCAACATTCACACCCAGCCATATTCCACGCGCTGTAAAAATTGTGCACTAGAACACTAGAAAAGATTGCCACTGTGTTGAAGTGTGTTCTATATACAAATCAGTGAAAACTTCTGGAATGACATTATGACAAAGAACCAATGAGCTGGCTCAAGTTTTGATTGTAACAAACTTTGAGGAACAGACTGTCAATTCTTCCAGTATGGAATTAAAACAATGGGCCATACAGGCTGTGTGAGCATTTCCCACAGAATATTATTTTTGTCTCGGGATTTGGAAAGTCAGTGTGGAAATCAGGCAATCATGCACCTTAGCATAAACGTTGGTACAGTTTATGGTCACTGCAACCTCAGTCATATGTATAATGTCAGTCATATGCATAGTCATATAGTCAGTGATGAATCATGTAGAGTTCATTCACCTCAAAGAACAATGTACACTGTACACTGGAAGAGATCTACATACAGTACTTCACACAAACAATGTGTTGTGTCATTTGAAAATGTGCATGAGTACACAAAATGATTATGCGGACCCTGTGTAGAGTAGCTACAGTAAAGTACACTGTACGTAGCAAAAATGTCAAGAGTGACCTACATGTGTATGTGTATACAGAACTGTAGCACTCATACACTTTTGGGTGGCAGATTGCAAGGGGGTGCTAGTTGAATATTGGGTTAAGGCAGAGGTGGGATTAAGGTTACCAGTGGTTGCTGACTCATTAGAGGGATGTGCATTAGTTGTTTTGGGGACAGGTAAGTTAAGAACAATTAAATTGCAGGGATCATAACAATCAAAAATGTATACACCTTTATACAGTACTTCCAGTGAAGGGTTCATGCAGCGCACATTAGGATATGTGTACAGTACGTACATACAGTGGGGCTCATACACCTCAGATGGACAATATCAGTACATAGTGTACATTTTCATAGTGCCATTCAGTCAATGCAATGTAGGGTTCAATACAGTACATAGCCAAATATGTACAGTACCTGCAGTACACAGTCACACACTGTTGCTCAGGTAACATTCATACAGTGTTTGGTTCAGAAATCTGAGACACACAGGCAAGGTTCATTCACGTCAAATCAGAAATATCAACACTTGAAACAATTAGCAATGACGTGGAGTGTCATACAGTCTCAGTATTTCTTTTGCTTGGCCTATACATACTGTCTTTTAACTACTTGCCATCTGGCTTACATATTGGTGTGTGATTTCCTTATTTTTTTCAAGAGGACAATATGCAACCAAAGTAAAGCACTCATGACACTTATGATTTTTAAAATTTTTTGGAACCTAATACCCAAAAGTGTCTGAAAGGGTTAACCCCTTCTCCCCTTTTTCACCCTATGGTGGAATCCCTGGTTGGATTGGAAGACTACATCTGTAACACACTAGACCACTACTGTAGCTCATCACTATATGAGATAGAATGTCATTATAAACATTGTTCAACCAAGTAAATTATTTTGGAATTACATTATTTCATGCATTATTCATTACCAAAAATAGAGTGAATATTTTTTTTAAATAAAAAAAACACTAGGCATAGGGCCTTGTACAATAAAAACAATATACTGCAGGGATCACAAATGACAGCACAGGAATGAAGGAATAGCCTAACATTACACTATGCCTGGCCACAAGTGAGATCATTCAATGTTACATATTGCAATGTTTTGCAATGTTGGTATTGGTAATATGGCACAGTCCTATGCCTGATGCACAGACGATAATGCAGACCAAGCCTAAGACCTAGGCTAGTTTTACTTTCACTTCTAATGAAAAACTTATTAAGGTATGAATTCAGAATCTGCGACCAGAAGTGATGCAGTGTATAGCTAAGATGATACCCTTTTCATGTCAATAATACATACATTCAATCCAGTATAAAGATAAAATTTATAAAGTGGAGTTACAA
>VJOZ01034868.1:640-13668 GCA_009801055.1 Stichopus horrens
CTGCAATGTGGGCAGAATGAATGCCAGATCACTGGAGGGCACAGATCAGGTTGACATGATCTACAACTGACCATGCACCACACCGCCTTTGATGTAGACTGCGTTATAGGAACAGTCACAATTTTGAGTCAGCTCAAAGATTAAACAACTAAAGTACACACCATTAACACAGAGAAAGATACATAAGGTATCAAGAAAGTAATGATAAGAAGTCTCACACCTGTATATAAGAAGGGGTCAATATGTGCACCTCCAGGTGCCCAGGGACCTCACATAAAGGAGTGCCTTTAGAAATGATTTGTGGATAGAACTTATTATTATCAATGTAATCCCACCACCTCATTCATGCTCTGATAGTTAGTGCAAGATAGCAATCGAGTAAAGTGGTGGTCAAGATATTGTAGAGATCTCAGTAACACTTGATAAAATCTTAGATTCATTTCTATTACGTAGACTCATTGTGTTTCATGAGCTCCCCCGACACGTAAAGTAGCATTCCAAAGCCTAACCTTTTTAACTCAAACCCGTTGCCACATTTAACCAGTGGTTTCAGAATATGTATCTCAGGAATGTTTTGTAATAGTTGGTGTACCGTTCACAACATCCCATATGAGGGTTTGCTTCCCTTGAAATCATGTCTTCATCTTTCAATTAAAATTAAACAATGATCTCGTCATTACCTTGCCTCTATATATTTTCTACCATTCGCCCTATTTAAAGGAGAAACTCTACATGTAGTGTGCTATTTTTCAGATATAGTGTATGATTTATTTTCTTCTGGAACTTAAGTGTGTGTTCTATAGGTGATGAAACGTAACTACTGCCTCACTTGCCCTCTGTTTATTGTCTGACTTCTGAATCATTCACTTAGTTTCACGTTATTACTTGAATTGTGATCATAAAAATCCATGATGAATGAGTGAAAACCTTCTCATTTTTGCGTTAAGTAGTAGAAATGTGTTGTCATGGAGTTATTAGTGTGTTATTGAACTGTCACTTGTGTTGCAACGAGATGAGAAAAACATTATATTGCGGTTCGGTACCATTCATGCTACGACTAAATCCGTAGAGAGTTAAATGTTTATTACGTAATGACAAATCTATAGCTACATCATGCTATCACTCAGGATAAAGCAGCACATCTCAATGCGAATAAGTTCTCATTTCTTACATCGTTCTGAACAACAAAGGAAATCTCAGATTCAAACAGGAAATGCTTTTCCGTAATTGATTCCGTCAATAATTACCATGACCAATCGATCACATAGAAAAAGTGCAAACTTTCCTCCCTTCTTAATTTGAGATTGACATGACAACTTTTCCAATTGCGATCAAGAAGCACTAGAAAAGTTTATCAAGAATAAAATAAATCCACTTTTTTGGGGGTGAAAATTTATCCCCGTCGTGTAAGTATTGAGCATTATCTGATAAACTCTCTTCAACACTATACCCCATCCATCGGAAATTATAAAAATCGCTGCTTACTTTCAAGAATTTTCAGAAACTTCGAAAAGTATATAAGTTATATATATATAAGTTTTCCAAAGAGGCCATGAATACAACACTGGTGAAGTATGATGGCTGGGGTCAGGCAGAAGTAATGCAGTATCATGGATATTCACATTTACAATTAATCGTAAATTCGTGTGGGAGAAACAATTCCGTACAGTAGATTAATTAAATTACAAAAAGGACTGTTAACTTAATCCTCTACTGAACAAGTGTGTTGTTAATACGCTTATATAGTACTATCCTTTACTTTGGAATGTTAAAACAAAATATAGGTACAAGTGCGATTCGACTAGTCCGAGAGAATCATAACTCACACAAAAAGCGATATCATTTACACATTGAACGAGTACTGAAAGTGTTAGTAGGGTGGTGATACATTGCGACGTGGTTAATAAGACAAGTCGTCATGCAACCATGAGCAACTGCACTGTTTTATTTGGGCCAATGATACACCTAGGAATGTGCATAGAAGTGCATATACACTCTGCCTATTAATCAGACAAATATTGTTGTATATTTCAAACAGGAGATAACATTTTGCTGAGAATCCTCCCTTTGTTTCTTTTTATTTTGTTACTAAGGAATATTACAAGTTGTTCAGGAATATTATTATCTTTGTTTTTCAAACGGGAGGAAATTGGATTCCTTGTAACTCATATGTGATGTATGGAGCAGAGTCATCCATAAATCCTCAAGGTTACCCTTTCGGTTATTTTAAATGAGACAAATTAGGTGCTTGAGTGTTGCCATTCTCTGAAGATTAAGCAAAACGTGACTGTAATACTTTGAGAATATTTTTTTTTTGTTTTGCTCTCTAATTCTCCATTGGTCTCAATCTCCAGTTCCCAGCTTATTTTACCTTTATCTCATAAAATAATAAAGATCATACAGATATTTAAAGAGCAGATGTCTGTTTTACATTTTCCTTTCTCTTCTCTGTTATATATAAATATTGGAAGTACAAGCTATCTTTACAGGGGATTTTCAAGGAGCTTACCAAATCGGATAAAGTTAATTTGATCCATCAATCAAGTTTAACAAGGTTAGATCCAAATCAAATTGTTAATGCATGAACAATTCCCCACAGGTGTCTCTTGGTAATGTAACTTCCAAAGAAGTGTTAAACGAAGAGGAGTGGGAGTGGGAAGCTAGGAGATGGAGAGTGATGCATGGTAGAAGATGGAAGCGAGAGTGATCAATAATGAGATGAAGTCTGTTCTTAAATTTACAAGAGAGGAGATTGCTCCTAAATCTTCCTCATAAATACCGTTCTGATAACTGAATAAGGAGGATAAACCAAAATGTTAGTCCACCACCTTAAATTTTTAATTGCAATAAAAGTTCTGATGGTCACGACTAATATTCTGGTTAAAGGTAGGGGCAAAGAATGAGAAAATGGAATATTTGTGAAGACTATTTCAAAGGCATATGTATTACGCTGTAAATATTGTCATTTCTTTCTAACTTTGACTTTCTTCGACATGGATTTACGTTTCTGTGAAAGCGCCAACTTTTAGAAAGAAAAAAAAACACTCAGACCTATCTGACTATTTTCTAGTCCTCTTATTTTGTGATAACTTTAGTTGGGAATGATTCTAGGCAACATAGTCATGTATATCATTTCTTCTTCTTTTCTTTTTTTCACCTGAAGAAACGACTGGCCAACAAACTATTTCCCAACGGAGACGGAAACTAATCGAACGGATTGGAAAATGTCACGGCTCATGCAACATTCACGACCTCCAGAGATAAATGTAAACTCTCGAGAGCAGGAATCCTTGAAAGATGTACATTATGGAACAATAAACGAAATAAGAAGAAATATTTCTCTCCAAGATTAAAAACGAGCAGCACATTTCCTTTTTTGTACCCTCTATTGAAAATACTAATCGTTATTGTCACGTTAGAGAGCAAGAATGATCGTGGTCATTTTAAAATGAATAAAATCCAAACAAAGCTTTTGAATGATCAATTATGATCACTTACTTCACCGTTTTTCTTTTTAATGTTTAGATGTTTCAAACAAATCCTAAATTTTAGGAGTGGTATTTTACACATGGTCATCGTGGTACACAATTTAAGCTAACAAAGTTTAGGATAACATTTTCGAATATGTCTCAGTAATAGGATTATACAGGTAACCTACGTACTACAACATGAAACATTGACCAATTGAATAAATTCCAAGAAAAATGCAGACTAATTCCCTCAAGAGGATTTAAAGATTTGAAATTCTCCTGTATACAAATAAATACTTTACAGACCTATAAATTCAAAGACATTGTACTGTTTTGACATATTATCCTTATACCTACATGTGGGATACATTTGCCAAAGTATAACTGTCTGAGTTCAATTACAATATTTCTCTCAAAAGGGAACTAGATAAGGCAATAGGAACGGTTGGAAAGAATTGCCAAATAACACGAACATAGTCAAAAAGAAGTTCCACCAAGAGTAAGTAAGCATGAAAAACTTCTACTGCTGTAAAGGAGAGTTGTAGCTGTACACCTATTAGTCTACCTTTACGTCACAAAAGTTTAGATCTTTGCAGAATGAGATGACGTGAGGTCATGTTAGCAACATATCTTTTGGGGAGAGCTTCGTACAATTTAGCTAGTATTTGGCGGTACATAATGCAACATAGTCAAGGAATAATTTTCTCAGAAAAAAAGAGAAAATTTCTCAGCAACTTTGCATACGTGTCTGTGTATGGATGTGTGTGTATATTATTTTAATATATAGCCATCGCTGCAACTGTTCCATTTCCATTTTCGGGTTTTCCGATTGCTTTGGCGGTAAATTGCACTCCACGTCCATCTTTTCAACCCTGCTGTTGCACATAAAATTGATTTATCACAGTGGAATACCATCTCAATATTTTTCAATCATTTCCCCTAGTTGTACAGGGTTGGATATACCTTTGTACATCGAGAGGCAAAAAGTAAACTCGCGACAGCAGCTATCCATATCCACAAAAGGAAAGCTTTCTTTGACATTATTCTCCTTTCAAATGTTAATATTTTTACTTTGTATTCCAAGTGATTCTTTCATTTCAAGGCAGAAAATCTACACAATGTCTTATTGGAAAACAACGACCGTAACACTTAAGGATAAACATAACATTTTTAGTTTTGACGGTCATTGTTTAACAGATTATTATCTACCTTTCAAATTTTCTGTAGCAGGAAGCAGTGACAAATTCAACATTTTGTTTGTGTGTGGAAAGAATGCACGTGGATATCGAATGGGACGCTGAGATGAGGGTTAACAGTCAGAGACACAGTCAACAACATTCAGATCTAAAATATTTCCTTTAAATTAATAAATCTATCATTTCAAAATTCTGAAACCTCGAAATTTTGCAACATGTCCCCAATGTGTACTATACAGAGTTCAAACCGGTAGATTCGTTGAAATATATTTTACGGATATTTTCTCAGCTATGTATGTAATGATCGAGATGATGAGAACGCAGAGAATCATACGTTTCCATAGTAACTGATAATAAGAATAGAATCATAGCAACTAAGAGAATAGCTGACCAAAAAAAAAAAAGCCAAACCAACAAATCCTCATTGACACATTTACAGATATCTAACATTCCCTGGTGGTAGGGTTAATTTGTAACAAAAGCAAATAAACGTTGCTCTCATCTCCCGTGTCTTTCAGCTTTGATTAAATCGAAGAACAAAACTTTTGCCTATTATGTAGCACATGTTGCACAGCTACGTACTATGTGCGTACTATGGAATGCGTGTGGAAGCTTAAACCTTAGCAGTTCAAACCTAGTTTCTTTGAGAATTTTTTTTTCCTCCAGTCGGTGCATTTTCGATCTGGAAAGGGAGTTTAAAGATCTGCTTTGGGTCGTTCCAGGTACAAATTACACTTAGTTGTTCTCTTGACGAATGACGGGAATGAACTAGTGCGGTTTAATTTATGTAACCTCATGAGATACTTCAACCTTTGTGCTATTGTATATACCGTATCGAAGGTCCATTACGTTAATCAGAATACTGCAGTTCGTAGCCTATACCTCGATGTATTGCAAATGTGCGTTGTCCGCGTTATATCACGAGTTAGAGGGGGAAATGAGAGTATACGTTTCACAGGATGAAAGAGGCAGCGCAAGGAGACAGAGAGGGATGGGACGTTGCACAGTTCTAATTATATGGCAAAAACGCTGACGGCTACATTGACGTTACATGTCGGTTTTGCAATTATTTTGAATGTATGTTTATTTGAATACATTCAAAGAAGACAAAGTATACAGACAGCAATATTGATATTTTTCAAAGCATCACAAGAAGTGAACCACATATCATAATTAACTCGATAGGGAACTATTAATATCGATTGCTTTGAAAGGTTATGATTATTAGCAGCCAAGAGTGGGTGAACATTTGATCCTACATGATGTAAGCATTCATCATTTTTGCCATGCGTGATAAATGAAATATTTTACACAGTCGTGAATAGTACTTTCAGTCTTTTATTGACTGTGTGATAAATGTGATAACATAGATGACTTCTGCTGAAGTGTCCGGCTTTCGCAATTTCTCTTGTAAAGAGAACTTGTACGTATTTGTGTTGTGTCGACAATTCCTCATGAAAATGTGGAGAGCACAATAAAAACATACATACAAAACCTCTTGACAAGTTATTTAATTGAATGCCTGTATATTACCGAATGATGGATGTTCATAAATGTGAAATGTAGTTTGTCACTGATTGCCTTTTGGAGTTTATCCTATCAACAAATAGATTTTTTCGAGATCATTAGCAACCTTCTGACGAATTGATAAACGCTTAATGATGGAATTAACACCCACATCCGGGTATCTAATATTAGCTTTTAATTTTACTTATCTTCTTCAAGTAAAAGATCCATCTCAAAACTGGTTAAACTTCTTATTTACGGGAACCTTTAATTTATTGTATCCGTCGCCAGTGTAATATTAAACGACAAGGTTACAGTGCGTCATGGAATATAATCCCTCATGACGCAAGGACGACTTGGAGTATTTTTTTACACAAAACACCACTTTACAAACATCCTTAAGAAAAAGAAAATGACTGATGCAAAAAAGAGAAACTTATGTAATCTCATTGAAGAATTTGTTTAATTTTAATCAGCTTTGGGATATGCTACTTGAAAGAATTTAAACAGCCTTATCATAGCATAAAATGCAGAAGAAGATTAACCCATTTTTCATTCGCTCATAAATGTCAGCTTTGAGACGAACATCCTTATCTTCGTAAGATGATTAAATCCTACCCGGCATGTATGTCGGTTTACATATGACAAGCATTGAGATTTTTTATCTGTACTTCTCCTGATATGTGGCTATATGGGTAAATGTCAGAGAATGAAATCAATCATACGTATATACGTATCTAGCCATCGAAGATCTCAGTATCCATGATATCGTCAAAGTATACAAACAAACAAACGGACAGACAAACAGACAGACAGATAGAACACTGTATTTTGTCAGGTAGCTAAACAAATCGACCCTCCCCACAAGGAAACAAAATGAAAATCCTATTTTAATATCGAATATAAACAACCCTTGTTGTATATCAGACGGACGTATTTGACAGTTTTTGCCAAAGAAACGTCCTGTTTCAATTTTGTATATTCCCGTTGCCTAATAAAACGGGATTTTTTTCACTGATTTCTGTTAGGTAAATACAGACTACACTTCGGGTCCCTCGGTAGCCTATTTCTTGCAAAGGACTGCCGTCAACCGATAAAGGTAAACAACTTGAGCAAAAAGGACTTGAGGTAAACGACTTGAGATGAACGACCTGAGGTAAACGACTTGAAGTATATAGTATGAACAACTTTCAAAGTTGCAATCTTATCAACTTGAAGTAGCACAATTCAATTACACGAGATTTAGACCCATTGAAAAACACCTGAACCGATTTTGACAGATAAAAATGGTATTAAACATTTAGTGCACCCGACTTGGGATATCGTCTTTTTTGGAAAACAGGTCACCAATTGTGATATGAACGCAACCGTGCATCCCTAAATTATGAGATAAATTTTCCGTCCTTCTATCCTCATTTTCAGAAGCATTATGTCATGTATGCTGCTGACAAACATTACAAACTTGAAAACAACAAAACAGTTTTTTGTCTGGAAATGATAACAAGAGAATCTCGTATGCATTGTTTTACTTCTACAAGTGTAAGTTAGGAGGACATTCATTCCGGTAAGATTTATAAGGCTGTTACTATCAATGTCCAATGCATGAATTACAAGTGTGTAAATTTTCAATTTTCTTGTTCTGAAGAAAGTCGCACTGAAATGGAATGCAACAAGAATGTAACAATAGAGTTAACTCCACCCCGCGGCTTCATCCCAAACTGACTTGATCAATTTTCCTCCAAAACACATTGAACAAAAGAAAAACCAGTGGCTTTCGGCGACGTCGAGGACTCTTGAGATAAACAACCAAACATACAATAAAACTGCAAAGCAATGTGTCATTTCTTCATTTCAAGGCACAAATCCTTTTATTTTCATTTCCAGTGAGCTATAATTCCGTTTGAAATATTAATTTAAGCTGGATCAGTGCTACATGTAGTAAGGTGTTACCATTCCTCTAAATCCTACAGCGAAAGCCTAACGGAGGGGGATTGCTAACGAAAAGATAAAAAACAACATTACAGTGTATATTACCATAAAACGTCTTGATTAAATTATTAAATGTCGTTTTCAATTTTCTTCTGGTCCCTCGACAATTCTTTTAGAATATTTCGTTGTCGACGTAGGAATTGTCTGTGGAGCCTTCAGCGTCCTATATTTACTCTTTCAATTACGACGTTAAAAACTTTACGACAATGAAATCAACGTTACATAGAGTCACGATCTTGTCACTGTTTTTTTTTTTTTTTGTTCAAAGCAAAACAAACTGATTATATAAGGCGATAGTGAATGAAGTGATTTTTGTGTGTTCTACTCAAATGCATTCTGCTAAACAACTAACCAGACATAAAATCATGAATTACCATTTGCAACTTTCGTGTCTACAATAATTACGTTTTACCGTAATAGTGGGCCGAACAAAATGCAGTTTGTACAAACTCTACACTGCTTCGGATGTATTTTATTATTTTTAATTTCGGTAGGTACATGGGACAATAAGATAACGCCATTACAAATTGACCCATTTTTGGGGTTGCCAAGTTGTGTCAGAGGCACTGAGTCGATCCAGCTTCATTTGATCCACAGTATAAAATACAACCGACATTCTGAAAGTGAATCATGAGTTGGACGTTTTGACCAAATAAAATCACTGGATTTGTTTTAAAACGGAAGGGAGGTGTGGAGGTAGGCGGGTAATTTTGACATTCTGATGAAGGTTCATATTTTATTAGAAAATTGAAGTAATTCACACATTCAGGATAAACCTTCAGTGGGGAATTACTGAAAGCCGATTCTGAGACTAAATGTTGTAACGTCAAAACCTCATCGATATCATTCATCTAGTCGTAAATGAAAAAAAAAGGAAATATCAACTGTGTTCAACCTAAATGCTTTCTTGGTAATATTTATTGGTAATAAGGAAAATAAATCTAGACAAATAGGTATGTAAACATCTAAATGTGTTCTAGTTTGATGAAACTGTTTTACTGACTAAATAGCAATGAATACTCGTATTGAAACGATTAAAGAAAGGATATGACCTTATATCAAACTCTTCAGTTGTTAATGTAGAGTACTTGAGTAATTGAATATGTCTACAGCACGATGAAGTGACTAAGGATTAGTACTAATAACNNAAGTCTTGCTTAATCAATAATGGGCTGACATAGCGGATATGTATATCACAAGGTAAGTAGCGACGCTTCATCTCGAGATTAAACTAATATGGACATTTGTTACTTTTCGATGACGCTCACAAGGCGCACACTCGGTAAATTGCTAAGAACTTTAAATGAGTACGTTAGTGGTTTTTTACAACTGTGGTCTTGCATCGGCTTCAAAGCTTTCAGATAAACTTATATATAAATCATTCTTTTATCATATTTTCATCTCAAATAATAACAGGGGACCATGCATTACTGTACATTTTCAGATGAAGAAATGTGGATTCTCCTTTACTACCGATTATTCCTCATGCAGGAAGGACATACTCCAGACTCATTTTTCCCAAAAGATCATCCTAAATGATCCAGAAACGTGAATTGCGCCCTCCTCTAAATGCCTTTAAGGCAATACATGCATTCATTTCAACCATAAATGTACATTTGACACGTTTGTCCTCGTTGGTAAGGTGTGTTTCCTTCCAATGTCCTTCAATGGGGGTCTCTTAACCACCGGCAAACATATGCACACCCGTGCAGCCGTTTTGAATTATGCAGCGTGCATCAAGTGTCCAAAAAACCCTATGGTACATAGTTCATACGTAATGTCTGCCTGGTGTACTTTTGGTGCAAAGGGTTCAGTTTTGTGGGTTAGAAATGTTCACAAATACGCTATGTATACTTCGATTGGAAAACGCGAAATGTAAATAATTCGAGTACTATTGGTTCCAAACTTATAAATTTCTAAATACCCCGGTACTCATTCTGCCAGATGGGGTCTGTCTGATAACATAGTTTCCACCTTGTGGCTATACCTAATTCTACAAGAACTTATTGGGTCCTCTAAAAATGGTAACGATTCTTCGGCATCAATTTAGGCTGATGTTTAAGGACGGCGTGAGGGGTGGGTTTTTTATCAGTCCTTAGAACATTGCATTTATAACACTGTATGGGAAGTTTTGCTTGTTTTGAAGGTACTCCTGGAGTGTGAGCCACCATCGAATTTCAAATTGGATTAGGCGACGGATTACATAGAGATTAGGGATTGTATACAGCAGTACAGAAATTAACTTTACTTTTATACATATGCTAAAGATAAACTTTCGGAATGAGATGAATATAATGAACGAATACAAAGGACTTTATATGATCGTTAGATAGAAAGCAATGTTGACATATAAATGGTTATAGTGTATGAATCAGTGCAGCGGTGCTGTGTGTATCATAATTATATGTATTTTGATAAGGGAGGATTGTTGTCACGAAATGATTGTATAATTTTCCATTAAAAGAAAACAGACTGGTTATAAGTGTTATTGTCGAAACTGAGGGAAAATGATAACAAGAGTAAAAAAAATTATAAATAAGGGACTAAACTTGATTACAGATCTTCACTGTTAGTTGCTTAACTGTTGTTAAAGGCGTAAAAGAAAAGAAAAGAATATTGATAATTTTAGGATCATCTAGCGCATGCATGGTTATTATATAATTGCCGAAATTATTAGGAGAGATAGATGAAATCTTGGCACGATGCAAAAAAGAAAAAAAGTGAGGGTAAAAGAAAAAAATAAAGAGAAGAAGAATACAACAGAAGTCAGTATTTACCGGAAGTATCGGGTCACGAGGTCATTTTTGCATGGCATTTGAAGAAAGTTTAGAAAGAAACAACATGTCAAAAAAGGAACTATACGCAAGAATAGAGAGGGCGGCAAGGCCATGAACAACGGAATCAACAAAATAGGCCGTGGTATAGAAGGAACTTTGTATGCCTGAGAAATTGTGAATTCTTTGATGGTATGTGAAAATTTATTCGCAGGTGAACAAAAGATTGGGGGGGGTTGTTGGAAGGGGTGAAGGTGATTTTATTGTTTTCCTTTTTGCCTTTCCTGGAGTAATTGTCATGAGAATTTTATAAGTTCTAAAAAAACCGTGAAAATGTGATATGGTTGTGTCTAGATAACATAAAAAGTCGTCATTCGTGAAGTGATTGGAAACAAGTAATGAGTGCTTTGGCGTCCATGGAAGGATTTACTTGTAGGGCACGAAGCAACCATTGGCCGTAATGTTACCGCGGATAAGAGTTTTCCTCATACCAACGATATTGCAAGTACGTGAATGGTTACTCTGTTGGGAAATATTCCCGGAGCTCAGAGACTGACATATAGCCTACATGACAAATACTAAAGTATTATCACATACAGATGACGATATACGACAAACGGACTCGGGTATCACAACAAAGAAACGTGCAATCAATATGTTTTAGATAATTCACCTTTGTTTCAAGGTAATTAAATGCGGTGTGTACCAAAATTTGAAAAGAAAAAGAAGACTAACCGCGGTATAGATACTTTTCGTTTGGGTGAATACTTTCTTATTCTTTGAATGTTTCAAACGTTAAGGGGGAAAAATTGATCAATACACGAAAGCATGCTCTGGTTCAAATTGCCATAATGTGATGTGATGATACTGTTTTCCTTATTATTCTTGCCATCATTAAAGACCAGATATTGCTAATGATAGATTATTATTTCGAAGAAATTTCAAACCAAATTTGTCTTTTTCCCTATGATTGCGACTATCAGTGACATCCTATATTAGTTTGAGTAAATCAGCAACCTCTAAATTGATCTAAATTTATCGTAGAATGGCTATCAATCAATAAGGCCTTTTAGTAAAACAAAGGAAAGCACAAAGGCAACTTTAAAACTAAAAAGACATCGTAATTTCTCCATTTTTTAAAGAGACATTCACAGGGTAAACGTTATGTAGCCAGCTCTCCACTTTCTCTTCCGTCTCCCCCAAATTAAAACTCCCATATGAAAATGCTACATACCTGAGCCGGTATGACGTAATCAGTGACGTCCCAAATTCGATTATAAGGTTCGATATTGTCCACTGCGATGTTGTCATCTCTGGTGAAGTTAGTACTTCCGATGCCTTTTAACTTACTCGTGGCTGAGCCAAGCAATTTGTCTGTGGTCTGGTACCCCTTTTGATAGATGATAACGTACCTATCATGACAAAAGAGTGAGAGAAAGAAAAGAAAAGAGGAATATTAACGAAAAAACAAACAGAAATTGCCCAAACGAACTCAATATTGGTAGTTTTTACAAAAAAATCTTTGCCATTTATGTTTTAGAGAACAACTTCAACTATAAAAACAATTACATTTGTTCCTTTTTCTTGACACTTAATAAATTCTCTGGGTGAGGGCTAAGATTTGCCTACAAAATTTAGACTAAAACTGTTACCAAACTCCCTTTAAAAAGATCTTTGATATGATGAGTATACAATTTTTTTATCAGGCTCTAACGGTTAGACAAATACGTTACGGTTTTAGATGAAAGTGAGAATTCTTGCGATCTGTCACGTCCCAGCTTTGCAGATTTGAAGTAACTTTTTTTTAAACNNAAAAAAAAAATCAAGGAAAAAAATCAAGGGAAAATTACCCAAAGCACCCGAGAAAGGTTGAGTTTCTTAATGAAACTTTGATGACTGTAACCCTTAGCATCTGTTGCTTCTTTGAAATCTTCAGGGAAGCATGAACCTGCCTTCGTCTTGATTTTATTTTCGAAAGATCAAGCTTCATTTAAAAGTAACTTTAGTTGACGGGCCCCTAAGGGGCAACCTTTACTGCAAAGTGCATGCCATTAAGGAATCTCCCTCTCATCCAATGGGAAAAGTATCTCCTG
>VJOZ01034909.1:0-16613 GCA_009801055.1 Stichopus horrens
ATTTTCACTCAGGGTTTTACTATGTAACGTTTGCATGAAGGGAGCTCTGTTCTAGAAGCATGTCACTAGACCTTTAAGAAAATACATGCTTCCAACATGAGACCCTCCAGGGCATATAAAATTCTCAAAACTCATTGAAGTAAAGGTTACACTTGTAAACAAAGGATTAACGTAAGACATATCATTAGAGTATATCTCTTGACATCACAAATTTGCACATTTAGCCAATGTTTATTCTTGATACAGCTTTGATACACTAATTTTCCTGTACATTGGTCAATCTTTCATGGATTTTGAAGGAATTTGGGGCTATTTTTAATATTTTCAATGCCCAACTTACCAAATACTCATTTTCATGTCACACAACCTGTAAGTGGCTTTATCAGTGCCACAATCAGTGCTGGGTTCACAGGAACCTACAGTATCTAGCAGACAACAGGATTCTCATCTTAAAAAGAAGAGTTCTTGCCATTTTTGGCTCACAATGTTCAGATTCTCAAATCTTCACCTTCATTGTCAAAACAAAAGTTGATAAGCATAATAATGGCAAGCACCCATATTCCTACATACATGCAGTAGTGTGTTAGATGTCCCTGCAGAACCCTTGCAATTAAGGGCTCTGCTGCAATCCATGTTGCGACAGCCAGAAAATCTTCAAACTCTGACAGGTTTGAACATTTTTGTTGTTACAAAGACTAAACATATATCAAGTGTTATTCTACAAAATCTATAATACATCCCTCCAGCGTTTTGCAAAGAGTAAAGACTGCAAGCCAGAACTGAATAAAAAGAAGACAGTTTTCATTATGCAATCCAATCTTCCACAAAAGACGGTGTTCAGCATCAAGAGTGCTACACACATCAAAAATTTTAAGTTACAATGTTGACACCTTTGCCCAGTTGGCAAATTGGACAAGATGGCCCTTACCTTTATGATTGCAGCTAGGTCACTGACATATTTGTGTTCAGTATCCACCACCTCCTTCACAATTCTGTCCAAATAGCTGGGTGAACCTGCTGGGAGAACCTGCTTGGCACTAAGAGAGGGGGATGGGGGTGGCGAAGAAAGCGGCGAATGAGAAATATCATTAAGGTTCAAAGTTAGAGCTATAGGAGGATTTATTCTGGAAGACTTCCGGAGTGCCAGATTTGATGTGGCCTCTGTTTCCACTTGGTGAGATGCATCCACGACAACAAAGTCTGCTTCATCCATTAAAATTTCAGCACTGGCCGGTCTGTCCTTCTTCTCTTTAGTTCTGACAGGCCCCGATTTATTCTCAGAGCTCGGGGTGATGCTGCCTCTCCTCCTGGAGACCAGCTCCTTCACAGTTCCATCTACCTCATCAGTGGAGGTATCATGTACCCCACCTGCTTCCAATGGCGCTTCCACGAAGCCGTTCATTTCCAGATTGAAATTGCTATCGATGTGCTTGTTTTCAAGAAAGATTTGCTCCTCCTCTAGGCTCTCAGGAAAATTTGCGAGGGAGATTTCTGTCTCCGGGGTATACTCAAAGCTGGTGGGATTTTCTGTTTGCTGTTGAACTATACTGCATCCGTCAGCCATGACACTGTCAGTGGTGCTCCCTAGCCTGTGTAGACCACCTACATCATCCTTTTGTTTCTGATCTATTCCTGCAAGTATCTCTCCACGATCAACGGAATCGTTACGGATGACTGCGTCGAATAAATTCAACAGGCTAGGAGCCAAGTCCATAGATGACTCTGAAGAACAACAAGACGTGATGAAGCTTTGTAAATAACGGCATATCAACCAACAAACTAGACATCAAGGTATACAAGTTAGGTCTAAAAGTGCAAAAACTTCTTCTAAACCTGCAGCCAATTTTCTTTCCATTTCCAACATATGCAATTTGCAACTTAACAGCATTCACTGTTGGAAAATGAGTGGTGGGGTGCTTGGTACAGGATCATCCAAACAACCTGACCTAGCTGTATTTACATTCATTTCTAAATGCACAACCATGCTTAGACAGGAAACAACTACTATGGCGGAAGTATGTCAATTGCGAAAGTAGCAAGCTACAGCATCCCTTCTGACGGTTTCGAAGAGGAACGGTAAATGTCTACTACAATAGCCAATGATGTAAATGACAACAAAGGGGAATGAAGCAATTCAACGGACACACAATTGTTGCGGTAAAAAATGCTGCAAAGATATACAATGCTTCCGTGTTTAATAGGTTGCCTCTCTGGAGAGGTTAAACTTGATGATTTCACTCCACCTGAAAAAGGTCAACAAACTCAAGCCCAATGTCAAGTGAAGTCATTTTCGAAGCCACCTTAAGCCAATCTAAATCGACGAAGTTCAATGACGGTTAGTGGAAAGTAATATCAAATGACATAACTACTAGTGTAACAGAAACAACAGTAGTGAAGGCATTAACTTGTACCTCGTACTTTCACTTGAAGAGTACCTCACTCTTGCTCAGAGTCACTAAAACTAAGACCCATAATGATGATTTTAAACCAATAACTGGTTCAGGAGTGACCATCCTTGAAGTCTGTGTTTTTGTCTTGACAAATGCTAAATAAGTGAAGAATCTGGTTTCTGATAATCACACCACAAACAGCCTGGAACACTTACAAGTATCATAGCACAAGTTATTTCTGGCACCATAGAAAATTTACCCCAGGTAGCTAAGGTATCGATCCAATGATCTAGGCTACCCATTTTTACCTGTTCACAGGTGTAAAGCTTGTTAGTCACATGCGTTAGTATTATCTCAACTTCCTTTATAGTTCTGCAACAACATATAAATTGATGGCTCGAAAATTGCAGCTACATGTTATGGGTCCAGCCTCTTCTGTCATGGTTTTTCATGAGGGAATCCTTTTGCACTTTATTCTGTTTATGATAATAGAGTTTGATGGCTGCAATGTGGAATACACTTTACAGTAGGCATCACAGCAATTAATTACAGGCATGCTTTTTTGCTTCTGTAAAATCTTGAGCACTGTAACACCTGGCTTTGTGTTGAAGTGCTGACAGACTTTCAGTAAGCGTTGAAGATACCTGTGAACTTGACTTGAATGGTTTACAAAGTCTGAATCAAAACTAAACCATATTTCCTTGGAAATACAGTCTGCGTGTCTGTTTACTAGTATAGTGAAAATGAGTGCACCTTTGGTATTGACAAACATCCCCAACCTCATTGCTCATACAGTTTGCTTATTTACGAATACGAGCCCACTCACCTACCTGTCCTAACAACTGCACACCCACCTACTGTGCAAAGAGTACAAGTAAGATTTAACACTGCATCTGATTCTGTGCAGTCATTTGCCTCCTTCCTACTTTGCCTTCCTTACTCTGTAAATGCCAGAAGTCTGGCAGTTCTGAACTATTCCTATCCTTCATTATCTCCATATGGTGGGTAACCACTACTCTTAGAACAGTGGATGGGTGTGAAGTTGTTGTGTTGAAATAGGTAAGTGAAGAGTAGGGGGTTATGCTACATTTTGTTTCTATCACATGTCACATAGAAAGAGGGCCTCAAAAAACATTTCTGCTGACAAACAAAAGGTTATCCAAAATCCCAGAATTGCAATCTCAAATACTTTTTACATTGCACCAACACATAGAGGGGTCAGTCGTGACTCAATGCTTTTTGCAAGGCCAAGGAATATTCATTCAAACATGTCAACATGTCTGTAACTTGTCCATTTTGCTTATTAACAATTGTCAGTCCCTCCCCCCTCAATCTCTATCTTCTCTAGTCCTCTCTCAAGTCAAGTGCAACCACAACCCACAGATCAAAGTGTCACTATCCAGCAGGAAGTAATGAATCACTTTTAAATAACACTTCTAACTTTGACACTTTCTTTTTTTTTTTGCCTTTTTTCTCAGCCTTCCAACATTCCTCTCTCTAAAGAAAGATTGTGTAAACAGAAAGAAGCTTGACTGTTGTCACCCCACATTAAATTTTTAAGGCCAATATTAACCAGGTGAATAAAGAGAGCTGCAGGGTGACACTATGATAAGATTTTGGCTGTAGGAAGTCCTTGTCAAGAGGTTGCAACTTCCCAAAAATAAGAAGAAAAAAAAAACAAGGTTGCACCTTATCAGCAGACTTACAAGAGCAGTATTATTTCAAGGTCAAAGGTTCTAGTTATTTCCTGTTTCCCCATGACTGGAGAGGATGGATACCAGATAAGGGGACCAAATAGTTTGACAGAAATCTGTCTAACATTTTAAAGGTGAACTAAAAATACTGAAATCTGGCACAGGCCAGAGCCATGTAAAAATAGTATAGTAAATAAAGTCAACAGTTGGATGCAAACAAATGCCTGCTGGACTACTGTAGAAGTGTGCAGCAATGTTAGTATGTACTGTTGGAATGTGGCTGTAGGAAGTCCTATGTAGTAGTACTATGTATGTAGTAAGTAGGAAGAGCTGTTCTATTTTTTATTGATACTGCCTGTACCTGTAGTGTAAAAACAGCCTGAAAATAGCACCACAATATATCAGACAAGACACCAAACAAGTTGACAGCTGTTCGTTCACTCACATCAACAGTCTCCTCCTCCCAGTTCATTTCAAATACCATTTTTAAAGGTCGACCTGAAAGTTTTCATTTTTCAGTGACCATGGATACAGACTAAAGTTCTCAGATTTTTATTCTATTTGATACAATTACAACAAATGTATTCCATAATTCAAAACTAAAAGATCATTTAACTACTATCACCTAGGCTACAGCTTGGCTAATCAATTCACTGTGTTCATGGCTAATGCTACAACTGTAACCCATGCTGATGCTGTAGTTCCAAAACTCATGAGCAAAACAAATCGCTTAAACAAAATCATTGCCACAACCTAACTTTTTTTGTTGTATCATACAATTCAGTTAAATTTCAAACCTTGCAACCAGAATCTTGAATCTTGTGAAGTGCTAAGAAAATTTACAGTCCTAGTACTGCAAGTATTGCATTGGATCATAATTAGAGTCTGAAGTTGAAAACTTTGTGTCAAAGCAGATTAAGCTTCAACAGCCACTGGTAAGCAACTTTGACCAACAGTAGCGCAAGGGCGAATCTGGATGTCATAGCATTAGCGACATCTTACAATAAAGATATGACTTAACTACAGACTGCATTTACTGACAGTGAAAATATCAAACCTTTATAAATATCATTTTCCAACATGGAGAGAATATTTTCCAGACTCTGAGCTGCCTCCATCTTGGTACCAGTACTACTAGATGAGAAGACCATCCCAGAGTTTAGTGCCATCCAATCGAGAACAAGTGACAGCTTAAAAATTCACTTGTGATGCAAGTATTTAATGTAGAGGTGCTGTGTGATGCTACAGATGTCTCTCTCCTGGTCAAGAAAATTTCTTTACTTTTATCAGTCCACATACCTAAACGTGTATGGATGCATCACTGCGTAAACCATCTCTGACCGAAGAGACGTTTTTCCGTCGATAATATTTCATGCAAATCAATAACCTGGGTTCCAATTTATCTGGTTCATTCTAAGACGTGAACGATCACAAACTTGGTCAATGAATGGCATCTCTGATTTGGCAAACAACTTCCTGAAGGTGAAGGGATAATAGACTCATTGATAAAAAAAAACGTTCCAAGGTGATTATCTGTGTTTTATGAGGATCACTACCGAAACTTACAATTCAAGATTCCCAGTTATAGATCCGGCTAATATAAAAAACCCCATTCCGGTCTTTTTTTACTTGCTGACTGAGAACAGAGCTATTAAAAGACAATTGATTGTCACAGAAGAAAACGACAAAATATCTTGTGCCCAGAACTGACCGGGAGCAAAATAGTGACACAACTAGGATCAGCAAGGCGTAACGAAAAATCACCCACAAAAGCAGGATGCGAGTGAAAGCAACTGTCAGAAAACACAATCAACTGGTAAGCAAAGTCAGACTCACAGTTTGAGCAGTCAACAACAATTATAAGTTATGCTTGTTGTCCTGGATTTAGAGTGAGTAAGTAGGATACAGAATGACCTAATAATCCTCACAGGGGTAAACTCGAAAAGCACAAAGAAGTAATCAAAATTCCTGGGGATATTATTTCACAGCAGATTCCTTCACAACTGATAATTATATCCAACAGATCAATGTAAGTATGGGTAACATAGTGTGATGCAAACGGAGAAACTGCTCCACAAATTTGCTCTTCCGAAATTTATTGGCAATTAATACTGGATAGTCTGTCCCCAGATTCAGTGGGCATAGATGTTTCAAATGGAATGGTTCTTCACCTCCACCTTGAGTGGAGACTTACTTCTTCCCTGCATACTACTTTTGTACTAAATGCCACATGCAGCTCAATGTCTAAAAGAAAACCAAATTCATCTCCCACTGCAGAAATTTCTTCCACCAATGGTAAGCAGATTTCCCCCTTCAGGCTAAACCACACTTCCACTTTTGAACCTTCTTCCAATTGCAAATGAGTACAAACAATTCATATGGACCACACTATTTCTCTACAGGGGATCTACTCATGCACCTGAAGGAATCCTTGGTGTGACCTTTCAGAAGCTTCAATGTTAATGGTAATGGGTCTTTTTATGGTCAATGTAGAAAGTTATTCAGTAAGAGGCAATTTTCAAAGACTTTTGTGGTTTATTTCCACTTGGGGAGCCAGGGAGTCACATGGAATGGTGAGAACAATGCAACATATTGTAAGGCAGGGTAGAGTGTGAACAGTTTGTGAAAAGTTATGATCAACAGCTGTCAAAATGTGGTGACCTGAAAAGAGGTTGGATATGTGGTACATGGGCAATGACTGACCTGTCATCGGGCGGAGGATGGTAGGCGGACACCTTCAAAGTCAGGAATGAAGGCACATTGCATCATTGGATATTTTCAGAAGGCCTATTTGCTGGATCATAAACTATATTGACCCTAACCTATCGATTAGCTAGCCTGGATGGAGGAGGGATGTGCCCAGAGAAGAGAAGGCCAGTGATGCACACACACAGCATTATAAACAACACACATGCACACAAGATGGGTAAATTCCTTAGACACAAATTTAAAACTGTGTGAGGATGGTGCACAAAATGGCTTTTTTTGTTTCTTAGGGTTAAAGTAGACATCTCAAGAGAAGTTAAGGGACTACAATAAAACAGGACAGTGGAATTTTCACAAATAATAACATCAAAAGCTAGTGTGGCTAATCCTGTTTGTTTCCTAGTAAGGTCTAGGCTATGTATGACAACTTACGGTGTTGGTGAGAAGCCCAATTCTGATCCATCAACACTGTTTGGGGGTCCTACATTGTCCATACCATAAAACTCCTGCCAAAAATATAGAAGTTTCAGGTAGGACATCACTTGAACTTATACAGTAGAGAGCAGCTTCAGAGTGGGGATAATATTCAGGCCATGAGTACCACTCCAAAAGTATCAGAGTCACCCAAGCCCAGTGCTGGTACTGTCTGCATCTATCTGGCTAAACTGGGATGGGATCATTATGAAGCGGAAGAGGGGGCATGGAGAGGGGAAGGCAGAGAGATGGCGGGGAAAGAAGTTGGAGAAAAGTTGGAGAAAAGAGAATGGAGAGGGGAAAACTGGACAGTTGTGTTCTCCACAGATCTTTGAAACAGGCCAGGGGTATCCAAGAACAAAACATATGCAATTGCAATGCAAAATAATGCCACTTCAAGATGATTCTCACTGCAATCTTTCTCAATGTGCGTATGTAACATGCACTGGCAGTTTCTCAACAATGCAATGTAAACTAAGTAATGTACTTTACAATCTACCAGACAGTCATTAAAGCAGATTCACCACAACAAAGTCTGTGATTTAATTTACATTGAAGATATTCATGTGATGCATTACAGTGATGATATTAGCCAACAATTACTACAAATATTACGCACAAATATTGCTTGCCTCATTTATCTTTGAAGAACGGCAAATATCTTCCTGACAATTACTTAATAGTAGTAGATGTCTGAAATCATTAGAAGTTGATTCAAATTTTCAGTAATATTGATCTGCTTTGAGATACATCTTACAAAACAGAGCAGAAGAAAGAAAACAACCTCATAAATCAACATGGTCTGGAAGCTCCATCTCAGCATCTCACATGCCTTTCACACATGTCATAAACTCAGCCCTCCACACAAAACAAAAAAGCCACAGAATGAACTGAAAAAAGGGCAAAGCATATAACCAGGGTCAAAGAGTCATTGGGAGATTCCATGAAGATAAAAGCGAGGAACATAAAAATAGTACCCCCCACAAGACTCTCAGACAACTATTCATCCCCAGATAACTGACTGACAGACTCAACAAACACAGACAGAATACAAACAGTTTAAAAAGATGATTCTTCTATTATTGGCTTTGACATATGTATGTGAAAATCTTGACATAATCTCCCAAAATGCAATTGTAACTGACAGGTATGTAAATCTGTCCGATTTATGGTATTTCAAAATGAGTCTGTTCCTCCTATCTCTACTCTACCTACCCCCTACCTCCCATTGCATATCTCATTCACATTTTTACTTAAAACAAGTATTTCTATTCCATCTATTTATAAAATATTCGTATCTACGCGATACGGCAGATCCAAACGATGAAGCAGGAGTAGGTAAACCTTTGGATCCGTGTTAAAGATCACGCAGGCTTCTCATCTTAAGTTACAGTGAATCTTTTTAAGTAATACTCTTTACACCAAAAAAACATGGATAGGCCTATATATTTTAAAGAAAGTTGATCACCCCACAAACTTGTCATAGCAGATCCATTTCTTATCCAGTTATTGCTTGGAGGGTTTCTGACAAAGTCAAATGATCCCCTTAATGTTGGTACCACTGGTGTAAGAGGACCAACCAACTAATCACACCCATCAGTCACAAGATTCTTCTCTGTCGGGTTGAGAATCATCGTCTAAATCACAGCAGTGGGTACATCATTTACCTGGAAAATTGTACAATACCTGTACAGAAGCCAATATGGTATAGACTAACTGAGCATTATTCACCATGCACCAGCTGTGATAGGGTCAATGTCATCGCCTGACAACCAATACCATCATGAATCCAACTAAGAGGAGGACACCTGAGGTCACCAGTAATGGATGATTCACCCACCCCCAGTTGTGTCAATACCCTGGGAGGACATCCCCCTTCAAATAGTCAGAATCGTTTGTGAGAAGATAGCAGGTGCACCAATGTTCAACCGTAATACATACAAACTTACTGAGGAAAAGTACCAGCATTTATGGCCAACTGCACAAATAACATCACTGGTGTCAAAAAGTGCCAACAACTATATTGGCATGGGACAGTGCCCTATATGGCATGGACACTGTTCATTCAATATTTACACAGCATTGAGAAGCTACCTCACAGACAAAATTTTTGGGTTGGTTGTAAACATCAACTAGACTGGATAGATGAAGGTGTTCCAGACAATCAGAAGGAATATGGATTGATTTTTACATCACTCGTAAAAAAAAAACTGAAGGACCGCACACTACATGATTACCTAAAACAATTTTAAGAGAGTAATGTAAGGGACAATTGTGAACAAATAATTTAATGCTTTCACAGTACTCATGCTTCATTTCCATCTAAAGAAAAGAGCAAATTCTACATAAATCAAAACAAGTAAAAGTACAGCAGCTTAGGCCTACATCTCAAAGCAAAGTTCTTATGCAGTGATAAAGTTACTTACTGTACAGCAGCAGTTGTACGTAGGACACGGGTAAGCAAAAATTGAAATGAGTACAACAAGGATTACAAGTAAGAATCGATTGTACTACAGGGCTACAGAACGGAGTAGCGGTGCAAGTAGTCAACATATATGAAACAAGGCTCAAAATTTTGGTACATCAGTCACTTAAGTTTGTCAGCTGTTTGACAATCACAACTCACTAGTCCTGATAATATTTGCACAAATTCCACTTCATTATATCATGTACTACTATCTTTTCAACTTAGAGAGAATATTGCACAAGTCCTTCAGGAATTCTATTGTAAACTGGCACTTAGCTTTGAGTGTGTTTTGAACAAGCTCTAAGCTAGCAGTTTACATTATTTGTCAAGCCTTACATGGAAGTTCTTAGAACCCAAGCACCGCCTCTGTATTAAAAGATGTGAGTACTTGAAACCAATAAAAATGAGACACCATCTATAGGACATAAAGATAAGTGGATGGAAGTCAAACGAGTCACTTTGTTCAAGCTCACTGTATCTGGTTCAGATGAATGTTTCCTGCTATGAATGACAGGGGTGGTCGACTCGGGACAGGCTGATCATGATTACAGACAAATCTGAATACTTTGTCACTGAACTTTGGAGAAGACATTGAATGCAATAGGAGACAGAACACAGAAGACAAGCAAAACAGACATCCTCTGCAAGATATCCTCCTGATGATAAAAGCAACAAAGTGAAACTAGCGAGAGGATGACAAGGACTCAGCATGCGACTAGCTGGTGACAAGATCCAATTACAATTCCATCCAACCAATTTTACAGTGTTGCACATTGAGCTCTAATTGCATACAACACATCCTTGACATATAGTAAAGGCTATTTTTTCAATGATATAATATGCAATATTACATGTCAAAACCAGAATGCAAAAATGCATTGTGGTCTCGATGACCTGATCATGAACATTTTTTTTCCGACATTATAGCATTAGTATATGTCAAAGGCAACCTATGCTTTATATGAAATGAGATTTGTACCAGCTTCTTTTCTTGAGTTCATGTCTAAAAGGTTTTCATAATTTGACCCTTGCTGACATTGAAAGACCTTTGACCTCAATTGAAGACCAAATGGTTCTTGCTCTTAATGAGATACAACTACATACAAATACAACATACATAACAAATATGAGATTGTCCAAGCTTCCCCACTTGAGATATTATGTTCACAAGGTTTTTTACAATTTGAACCCTGTTGACCCTCAATGACCTTTGACCTCCACCAAAAACAATAGAGTTTTTTTACTCAATGTGGTACACTTATGTACTAAATATGAGGTCAGTCCAAGCTTCCTTTCTTGAGATTTTGTGTTTTCAAGGTTTTCACAACTGACCCTGAATGACCTTTGACCCCACTATAAACAACAAGATTCTTCTTCTCAATATGGTACCCATACATACTAAATATGGGATCTCTACAAGCTTCTTTTCGTGAGATATCTTGTTTACAAGGTTTTCACAACTTGAGCTCTATTATCTCCAAATGACCTTTGACCTGCATAAAAAATCATAGGATTCTTCTTCTAAAAATGGCATATCTACACACTAAATATGAGGTCTATCCTAGCTACCTTTCTTGGGATATTGTGTTTAAAAGGTTTTCACATTTTGACCCCTGTTGACCCCAAATGACCTTTGACCTCCACCAAAGACAACAGCATCTTCCTTCCTCATGTATTACATCTACATACTAAATATGAGATTTGTCTAAGCTNNATCGTGTTTACAAGGTTTTCACAATTTGATCCCTGTTGACCCCAAATGACCTTTGACCTCCACCAAAAGCAACAGGGTTCCTATACTTAACATTGTACAACTACATACACAACATGAGATCTCTACAAGCTTCCTTTCTTGAGATATCATGTTTTCAAGGTTTTCACAATTTGACCCCTGTTGACCCTAAATGACCTTTGACCTCCACCAAAATCAATAGTTCACACCTTCTCAATATAGCAGATCTGCAGACCAAGCTTGACTGTCATCCGACTTTCCGATGTGGAGTTAGAGTGTACCTAAGCAAGTGTCAACAGACACGCATACACATGCCAACCAGACTGCATAGGGTTCCTTAGCTAATGCAATGAACCAAAAGAAACTACTGTATATCTTCACACACTTGAATATACTGAAGGAAAATTTCAGCGATATCACACCATAGAAAGATATGCACTTCTTTAGCCTTGTCTTTTGGACCCAATATGTACGATCTAAAGTAAGGCTGTCTTAAACCTGTTAACTTTTACATGATAGGAATGTGCTGAGCAGCACTTTTTGATTCATTGCGGTAGCAAAGGAACCTTTGCAGTCACTGTGGCCTGTGTGTGTGTGCGTGTGTATGTGATGGATAAGAAAGCGAGATGTGTTACATGATGATTTAATTACAGCACATACACCCTCACATATACCAGATTCACATAAACACTCACACAATTGGGAGATGCTAGACCATGCTCACTTTGGTAAATGCATAGGTTGGTTATATGAAGTTAGTACGTCGCTAGCGATTTCCCAAATCAGGGGGCTTAGGGAAACTGAGTGGTGAATGTTTTTCAAAGTTGGTGTGTATGCGTATGATGTTGAGTAGATGTGCCCTATTGTTTTTGGTGGAGGTCAAAGGTCATTTGGGATCAGCAGATGCAAAAAAAGTGAATTTCTTTGCATTGCTGTAAAACTTGGTTTCCATTGATCAAATGGTGACACAATTTCAGGGTTAGATAGATTTGGTAGGTGGAGAAAACACAGTAACATTAATCTCATTAATAGGAAATTGGCAAAGGGTCGGAAAGTGATGTTTCATTGATATCTCTCCACTAAAACCCTTTAAGTGGGTGGTGTACTGGAAAACTTTGTCTATGTAAAGTGCAAAAGATGATCTCAGTTGACCTCACTTGACCTCATTTGACCTTTGTGACCATGCTGTGATATGTGTATAGGTCTTGTGAAGACAAAACCCCAAATCCAGTTATACTACCCTCCCATGATGCTCCTAAGTCAAGTTATTGACATTTTAGTGAAAACACATGAAAGTAAGTGTAGTAGCACAGGTTGAACTGAATACAGACTCCTATACATGCACAGGTATGCAAGTTGTTGTGTCAGTGTTTTGGCATACAAGGTACACACACAATACTCACTATACTGTACTTTTGGTAAATGATAATTTCCATTTACATAATCAGAGCCTGGTTGATCTCAGTCGCTCATTGCCCCCCTCATTGGTATTAGCAAACTTTGGTAAATGATAGAGAGGCTGCTAAATGAACTTGATTTTTTCCACTGCCTTGCAATTTCTTACCCTCGTATCTATGGCTGGGTGTAAAGAGATATAAGGTGTTTGTTTTACAGAAAAAAACACATACCGGTACTAGTGTTTGTAGACATAGAGGGATAGATTATTAAAAATATGGAAGGACTGGCCTTCTTTACAAGAAATAAGTTTCTCACAGACAGAAATTACAGCTATTTGTTGCTGAGGAATAATTTGTTCACCCAAACTTTTCAAAAGTCAAATAATGCATCTTTCCTTACTCATATGCATAATGGGAGGGGGTAAGCAGAGGAGGAGGGGAGTCAGGGAGATTAAGAGAGGGTTCAAGGGAGAGGAAGAGAGTTCAAAGAGAGAGGAAAAGAAGGGTAGAGAGGGAATTGAGGAAGAGACAGATTAAAGGAGGGGGTAGGGAGAGGAAGGGAACTGGTAGGGAGAGAAAAGGAAGGAGAAGAGAGATAAGGGAAATAAAGGGAAGGGTAGAGAGAGAGAGAAAGGGAGAAGAAAAAAGAAGTTGTGTTTGCAGGTTTGTTAGAATTGATAGTTTGTTGTTTCTCTTTGTTGCATAAAGTGGTTGGAAGATATTTCTTTTGTGTGTATAATGAACTAAGGATAATAACAAGGACCCCAGTAAGAACATATTCTGTTTCTATATTTTTTGAAAACTATTTTTTACAGCCAAAAAAAAAAGCAGATAAGAAGTTACGCTCTTTGTGTGTATTATTTCTTCAAATGTTTTGCTAAACAATCATATAGTTCTTCAGTGTAGACCAATTAATTTAAATAGCATCTTGACTCCTGTTTTAATAAACCTCATTACATAAAGTGATGTATTTAAGAAGAAAAACCTACACTAGATAGAAAGGAGAAGATAAATTTTTAATTTTAAATTACCATCACCATTTTGAAAAGTAATTCCTTCATCACAAATTTTCACCATAGAATCACTGTAGTCTCCATAGAATCACTGTAATCTCCATAGAATCACTGTAATATCCATAGAATCACTGTAGTCTTCATAGAATCACTGCAGTCTGCCATGCATGGCAACAAATCGTATAATCATCAATCAGCTGTTTGACAAAGGAATGTATTTTCTTACCAGTCTACATTATTATTGAAAACACCTAAGGTAGATTTGATTGTCTGCTTAATTAAGAAAAGAATCTCAATGTAGAGAGGTCTTTCTTATTGTACAAACAAATCAGTTTATTGTGATGTTCAGTAACAATCTCTTCTTTTGTCACTGTACTAACATACTTTGCATATCTCAGAATATCAGTTAACAAGGTTAGAGGTGTTTGATTCAAACACAGTAAGTGCATTTGTTGATTTAAATTCTTATTTATTAGCTTTCTGTGAATGATTGTATAGTAGCTGTGTCTGGATAGTCTGAGTCTATCCGTAGACTTTGTGCTCCATTCTAGTTCTTGCTCATCTATGATCCTGTGTGAGCATATATAGGTGTACACCTATCTATTTAAACCTGAGTTGCACGTCACATTACACATCACATTACTAACTCTATGTTATGCCCATACTGTATTTTTTAACATTTGTCACTGTTCCTAACTCAATGTAGATATGGCCTTTAAGCATTAGCAAAGCATTTAGTTTTCAGTTTGCTCAATGTTCCATCCACTCAGGCTCTAGAATCTCACAAGCTCTTTCCTGAGGGAACTTTCTAGTGAAAGGAAAGACTTGAGAGAAACCTTGAGATGTGAGCACTCAGTTCAATTATTATTAAGACGTGCTTGTAAGTGCGCTTTATCTAAAAAAGCTCAAAGCGCATGACAAATAGAGCGTATAGAAAACAATAAGGTAAAGTGCAAAATAACGTAAAAAAAGAGGCAAATACAACCAAAAGAAGTGATAGAAGCTGTATTAGCTGCAGTACAGTCACAGTTGACCGTCGCTGGGACGGAGTCATTGGTGTCAGCAGTTTGTCCAACAGAGCAGTGGACCCATGGAACTGGACTGTCCAGTTATATTTAACCTTATTACTTTCTGTATGATAATACATTGTTTCCCACTCAAAGCTTGTCGAATGTATTGTCTTAATGGCCAAATGTTACATGAAACTGACAACCACACTTTTGCAGCAGTTACCACCAAATCATAGCACAAAGCAGTTTACTCTATGTAAGCAGCCTACAGTAGAAATGTAACAATGTGAGGAACCAGTTACCATAGCATGCAAACTATCACCATTGATGTTTCTCAATGTTTATGATATATATACAGGGTTTACAGATATTGCAGAGCTTATTATATGTATGCATGTCTTTTACAATCCAATTAGATGCATTATGGGTATGGTTGTTTTTGTTATTTTCCTTGATTTTGACTTTGAAATAGCTTTACCTAGCTGGACGTTTACAGTAATGTAAGCTACCACTCACCACCAGCTGGTTGTGGGCTCAGTTACTCTCCAAGTAATACTTGATATTTTTTTCTAATTTTGCACGTATTAACATCATAGGTTACTTGATTCAGTCTCCTAACCATAAACTACCAATGTGCTTGCACTGTACATATTGCTCTTGTCGATGTCAGTTTTAAAATAAATCCATGCAGTTTATGTAGTATGTGTAGTAACGAGAGACTTGAGCTACTGTTGAAATACATGACAGCATATAGAAAGACACCTTTCCTTTGATTATCCATCTTAGTCACTCTTCAAACAAATGGATAGGTTAAAAGTGGATTAACATTTATCTTATTTACTGCCTTTGGTTTACATGCTGCAGTATACTGCTACTCTGTACTGTAGTCATCTATTCTTGATGACCACACATCGCTACAGAGCAGACCTTATTAGAGATATTTGTCAAGAAACAGATGAAACCACTTGATAAGAAGTCTCTTTGCTAATTGGCAGAGGTGAAGCACCGATTCTTGAATTGTGTCTGAGTAGTTGTGTACATTACATTGCGTAGCACGAGACTGCAATGAATCTCATTAACACAAATACCTTGACGATAGAGCTACATCATTGGAGTAACTACAGCTGCAGCTGCCTGCCTGCCTGCATAAGATCTAATCAATAGTTACCGTCGTCCGTATTGCCTGCCTGCCTGCCTGGCTGCCTGTCGTTGCTGCTTCTGATGCTGCTATAGCTGAATTTCATTATTTTGTCCTGTGGGACCAATGGGCAAGTCTTGAGATGGTATGCTGCTATGAACACACTGAAGTGATTTGACTTAGGGCTCTATTAAAAGGAGCAGTATTCAACGCTGGCTTAAATTCAAGAAACATTCTTTTGGGATTCACACTGATCAGCTTTGTGGTATTTTTCTTGTTATCCAGGTTACTGGACTCAAGCAGGTAGTTTTTTCCTTCATAATTATTAGAATAATAAAGTCCCTCTGTTGTTGATGTCACTGGTAGTATAATAATCCTACATTGTGGAGACTAACATTTTTTTTACTGAGTTGGCATTGTACTAATTATGTCTTTGGGTATTTAAGTAATGGAAACCTTATCTTGGAATGTGGACTTGCTCATTTCTAACATTTGCATAAACATGAATGAATTATGCCATATTTGCAATTATTGAAAGGAAGGTCGTTCATATTTTAGTATTAACCAATTTTCTTGCTTCTTCTTGTAACAT
>VJOZ01034943.1:276-12901 GCA_009801055.1 Stichopus horrens
AAATTTTTGATAACATCAATAGTGCTAGTTTAGTTCAGTTTAAATTAATGTATTCAGGCACTTACAGGGGAGCATTGCTGCTCTAGTTTACCTCATTACCTTGTTGGTTCCTTGTGGTGCTTAAAGTAAGTTTGGAATGCAAGTTATGTGGCTCGGTAAGTCCATAATCCCGTGCCCAATTTTTCTCAAACGTGGTGTGCATACTGTTGATTAGGTGTGCTCTGTTGTTTTTGTTGCTTATATCTTGCATATTAATGAGTGAGCAGGACTTGATAAGGCATTCTATTCGCAGTGCTTTCTCCAATTTGCTTCAAATAATGTAGAAAGGTGTTGTTAGATGTAATGGCATTTTTATCTTTTACTGTATATGTCAGCAATTTTGGCAAAGGGTAGAATATTTTGTTCCAGTGTGTGTTAGAGTATACAGAAAATTTTGAATTGTTGTGCCTGCTTGTGGCAATGTGCCTCTGGTTACTGAAAGTCCTTTCTTCCATTTTCATTCTATGGATGCTGATATGGTCCATCAGTCCCTCCCCAGCAATTGATGGAAGTGCTGGTTGAGGCAGTAGTTTCATTCATGATCAAATGAAGAGTCAGCAGTGCTATGGAAAGTACTGTACAGTTGGTTGTCATACCAGACAAATCTGGCTGGATCAGTTTACGTTGTCATGCTTCAGTGGTGATGTGTGCACCTAATGTAAGTGGCTTTGAAGTAGTAAGGTGGCCAAGGCAAAATGGAAGAAAGTAAATCAGTAGGTGTTCCAATCAGTGGAAACTAGACTCTAGCAGTCCCGTTCTGGTCATATTGTCAGTGTTGGGTTGTGGACTTTAAAGGGGCATGGATGCGATAAGCCTAACTGCAATTTGCAGAATCCCTTCTCTAGGGCTTTAAATGAAAGATTCACAGCGGCTTATGCTTTGTAAAATGAATTAGATATGTGAAGTTATGTAACCAGGTACAGGTAGAACAAACAAATACTGTTAGGCTAGCGCATCTCACGGTCAACTGTTTTCTGTAGTTTAAGGACCTGTTGCTTTATGTGGTAGGACTCAACATCTTCAACTCATTACATTAAGTGAAATTGGTTCTTTCATATTATTAAGTCAGCATATTATTTTATAGTATGTTTCTTCGAAGTAAAAAGAAATATAGGGCCCTTAGTCTGATGTTTTGTTAAGAGGACTAGGACTGTGTTAAAATCTTAAAAATCTGCTACAGATAGCAATAAAAACAGAGAGCTTTATAGAAATTTTTATTGTTTAGGACCTCCATTGGATTTTTCCTCCCAGGGATCCTAGGACCCATGCATATTTCTGTGTGGGGTGCCCAGTTCAAAAACATAAAAGAAAACATCAGCATAGATGATCAGAAGAGAGGAGTTTGGTAGCTTTGTGTTGTTTGAACAACACCACATGATGATAATAAGCTGAATGCATCAACATTCAGGACTACGTGGAGGCATTTACACTGGAAACTCATTCACTAGAACAAATAAAATTTTCAGGGAATGAGTTTATTTTGACCTATGTATGTGTTTGGCTAATAGCTGTACTTGACATGTGGTGTTCAAGAAATAGTATCTGACATTAGCAATTGAAAATATAACTAGAACCCTTACCAAGATCACTTTGTGAAGTTTGAACCTTATGACCAAATCCCAATCAGCATCAGCCAATGTGCACCTTGCAAGTGGTCACATCAGTATTTTTGTAAACAGTAGTTTATACCCACCTCCTTTCTAAAAAAGAAAAGCCAGTTCAAAGTGTTCATCACATTGGTCTTGCCCAAAGTTTGATGCTGGTTAAAGAGTATGTTTATATTAAAAATAAAACAATGTATTTCTAGCAGCAGAGGTGTTGTCAGATACTGTTTAATATGCTAAATGTTAAAACAGTTGGAATAAACATTTGTATACAGTCTAAACATTTTCAAAAGATATCATTTTGGCATACTGCTCACTGACTTTTACTTCTGGGTTTATCTTGCTATATATCATAGTAGAGATCATAAATATGGTTTTCTAAATGGTTACATCCAAAAATATCTGGTACATAAATCCATTCAAATATGTATTCTTAACATCTCATCCACATTCACTCTTAACAAAAAAGCAAAATGAAGTACTCTTCTTGTAAATAAAAAGCCCATACATTTTATTCATAGTCAATAATTTTCAAGTTGGGTAAATAGAAAACGTTAGCAAAATGTTTCCAGAAGATTCCACATATGACTTCTGCACTATGTTCAATATCAATTAAAAGACATAAGCTTAGGCCTGTTTGTGTACACCATCTGCTATGTGACAGCAAACATATCACAACCAATAGAAATATGAACACATGTTCCAAGCCACGTGCTTCAAGTTGTGCACAGGAAAGCGGCATACTTTACCAAGCATATTGGGCACAAGTTAGCATTTTAGTAAAAAGAAAAAAAATTGGTGACAATGAGAGATTAAAATTAAATAACAATATTTACATGACGTAAAATAAAAACAAAGCAAGAGAAGGGGAACATTCCATGTTATACACCATATACCGATCTGGATAAACAGTTGCAAGGCCAATGTGGCTAATGATATATGTACTTCCCCTCATGCATGTAAGGTAAATGAGAACAACAAAAAATGAGTGGATTACATGCAACTTTTGATCTTGTTACTACAAATTGGAAACATGCTTGTTGGTAGAAAAATAAAGTTACACTTTTCCCTTAATTTCTGCTAGATCTTCATTGATCAAAGGAAGACAATATGAGCTAAGTGAGGTTTTTACTGTACCTACAGTTTTGAGCCCATTCTCTTACATTCTGATTCTGCGTTGTGTTCTGCTTCAAAGTCATCCTGCATCTGTCATGTTAACGTTGCAAAGTTCCGTTGCAAGTACATACTGTGTAGGGTTCTTTGCCTGTATGTGGAAGTACTCTATGGACGAGACTGATTGGGGTAGTGTTCTGAGTTTTGAATGATTGGTGAAGGAAAAACATTAGGTGAAAACATTTTTGGATGTTGTAAATGGGATTTTTTATTCCTTGCCAATGGTAGGCAAGGAATCTATGGGATGGTGATGGCATGTGTGTGTGTGTGTGATGCCCTGGCTTGTAAACACGATGTCTCAAGAAGGGAAAGGTGCTCAAACTTCAAAGTTGGTATGTCGGTAGTCCTTTGCTAGAAGATGAGCCCTCATGTTTTTCATGGAGATCAAAGGTCATTTTAGGTGACCAGAGTGTGAAATATGACAACAAATTAAGGGAGATGTATCAGCAATAGAATGTTTTTGGAACTTCAATCTCATATTTACTGGTAGCACTTGATGAGTAGATGATGTCTTGCAGTTTTTATGGGGGTCAAAGTTCATGTGAGGTCACTAGAGGACATAGTCAGAAAACATTATAGACACAATATATCAAGGAGGGAAAGGTGTTTGAACTTCAAAGTTGGTGTGTTGTTAGTCCATTGTGAGTAGATGATCCCTAATGTTTTTCATGGAGGTCAAAGGTCATGGGAGGTCACCAGAGCTTAAAGTATGAAAATGTATTAAGGGACATATCTCAGTAATGGAATGTTGCTGGAACTTGAAAGTGTTATTGTTTGTAGCACTTAGTAGTAGATTCATGTGTGTCATTTTTTGTATGGAGGTCAAAGGTTATGTGAGGTCAGTGGAAGACATAGTTTTAGAACCTTGTAAACACAGTATCCCAAGGAGGGTAAGGTACTTGAAGTTCAAAGGTTTTTGTTGGTAGTTCACTGGAGGCACAGTAGATGATGTCTGTGATTTTTTATGGAGGCTAAAGGTCATCCGAGGTTACCAGAGGTCAAAGTATGAAACCATGATCTCTCAGCGACTGAATGTAACTGGCACTTAAAACTGTTAAAAGTTGTAGCAGTTGATGAGTAGATGATCTCTGTTATTTGAATTGGCTATGGGAGACTGAGAAAGTCATGTTTTCATATTTAGTCAAATGTTTAAATCACAGCTGACAGCTGTGGACCTAACTTGTTTAACGATTGTGTAATATTTTGGGTAAGTCATGTGTCAAATGTTATCATTACTGAATTGTGATGTGATTGATCATCCACATCTACCCTCCTCCGCTTGCTCCTTACCAAAAAGTAGATGTTTAATGGCAGATAAATGTTGCTAAATCGAATTTGGTCTCATTTTCTTTAACAAGCTATTAAAAGCCTTGTTTTTTTGTTACCTTCTCAAATAAATCATTTAAGACAGGCCTGTATGCAGCTTTTTCAGTGGGGGGATTTGATTTTACCACAAGTGGAACATTTTCCCGGACAATTATGACCGACTAGTGCCGAAGACGCATGCAAGAAAGGTTACATTTTGCTAGAGTAGGCCTACTATCATAGGCTGAGTGGAAATCCAGATCTTGTGGGGGGTTGTCTGAATCCCCTGAACCCCCCTGGATACAGGCCTGTAATATCACTTCAGATAGTTTTTTAGATTTATCAGCTACTTATTTGCCAGCCACTCCGTGATCAGATTGGCAAAGCACTTTGCTTTAGACCAATCATTTGGTCCTTTGCAGTATCTTCATAGGGTAGAAGAGATAGTTCCTTCTTTCTTTCTTTTTTTTTAAGATTGTCTATTTTCTTTACTGTTGCACGGATTTCCCGCAACACGCAAAGTTTCCCGGGAGGGACATCTGAGCTTCCCGACTTTTTGCAGCCCTGACGATATCTCAAGAAGGGAAGCTTGGGCTTCAAAAATTTGATCTCATATTTGGCCTATATGCGTACCACATTAAGTAGAGGAACCCTATTGTTTTTGTGAAGGTCAAGGTCACTTGGGATCAACAGGGGTCAAATTCTGAAAAACTATGTAAACATGATATCTCAAGAAGCAAAGCTAGGACAAATCTGATATTTAGCATGAGGGTGTACCACATTGAGTAGAAGAAGCTTTTTGTTTTTGGTGTAGGTCAAGTTGTAAAAACATTGTAAGCACAATATCTTAGGAAGCAAAGCATGGAAAGATCTCATATGCAATATATAGGTGTACCGTGCCGAGTCAAAGATCCATGTTGTTTTTGCTGGAGGTAAAAGGTCATTTGGGATCAACAGGGGTCAAATTGTGAAAACATTGTAGACACGATACTGTATGTCAAGAAGGATAGCTTGGACAGATCTCATATTTGGTACAAAGTTGTACCACACTGAATAGAGAAACGCTATTGTTTTTGCCAGAGGTCAAATGTCATCTTGGGTCAGCAGTGGTCAAAAACCTTGTAAACACAATTTCTCAAGAAGGGAAGCTTGAACAAATCTCATTTGTAAAATCTAGGTGTGCAACAGTAAACTTGTACAAGATTCGAATTGATTTTGGTTGAGGTCAAAGGCAGACCTCCCCCGTTAAGAATGTAGGTATATCTTATTGAGTATGCAAGAATTCCAAATGTTGTCTTTGGTGAACATGAAATGACATTGGAGGTCAACAGGGTCACATTATGAAATTCTTGTAAACATCATATCTCAAAAAGGGAAGCTTTGTCAGATGTTGTATTCAGTATGTTGTTGTATCTCATAGAGCACAAGAACCATTTGGTCTTTTATGGAGGTCAAAGGTCCTTTGATGCCAGCAAGGGTCAAATTGTGAAACCCTTGTTGACATGATCTCATGAAAGGAAGCTTTCACAGATCTCATGATTCATATAGCATCTATGGCAGCCTTTGACACATTCTAATGCTTTGTCAGATTCAGAATATAACATGCTCATAACTAAGCATGGAAACCACAATGCATTTGTTCATTCTGGTTATAAGTTGATTGTTTCTGTGGGTATTTCATACCTTTTTAAAGAAAAATGTAACGTAAGTTACCTCCTTTATTTATAACTAACCACTAATTAATGTGCAGAATACAGTACATTTAGAACTACTCATATGTTCAACTGTACCCATTTATTAATCTTTAATTTCCAGATTTTTCTTTAAATCTAGTCTGAAATCTCTACTTATGTTGGAGTACACATAGAATTCATGAAATTCTTGACCTTTAACTGTAGCTCATTTCTATGTAACATAGAAGGACAAGGTTGTAAACATTAACACTTAGTGAAGAAGTGAAACTTGTTGAATTATCTTTAATTGTGTGATATTTGCAGTTGCTTCCAGTTTTCTTCTCCGGATGCTTCTTGTTCTCTCTCTTAAATGATAGTTGAATTTGGCAGTGTCATTGTCTTTGTCATGATGAAACTCTCTTACAGTTTAAAACTCCTTTTTCTTTTTCACTTTGTCTGCTTCAGTATGTTAGTGAGAAGGTCGGGGGTGCGGAGAAGACGCAGATACCTGAAGAGTATACAGATATGGAAAAGGTAAGGAAAGTTGCCATCGCTGCTTTATAGGGAATGCTGTATATCAGGAAATCTACCATGTGCATCTCCCTCAGCCAAACTATGTATACAATTCTACACAATAAATTTAGGCAACTTACAGCAGAAGAAAGTACTGCTCATGTGATATGAGGTAGTTGTGTTGATACCAGTTTTGAGAAATGTATGCTGCCCTCTGTTAAGCATGTCAAGTGTACTGTTCTTCAAGTTGAAGAAAGAAGACTTCTTTGGTCTGAGTGAAACCCAACACCTGGATCTCCATGTCTGTCTTGAGAGGCAGAAACCTTGTGATGAGTCTGTCCTGGAGAAGCATATGCCTAGTTCATATGTCAACTCTTACTCCAGCATTTTCTCTGTAATTGTCACCATCCCTGCACTGTATTTACCTACAACATCCTGTGTGAAATATTAACAGATGGACGTTCCCAGCATTTTATACTTTGTTTAATTTGCCATAGAAAGTTGACAGTACAGTTTTAAGTCTGTCTGGCAACATGCATCTCCAAACCTCCCAAGCTAAAACTGTTCCCTGTTGTATTTGTTTGCTTGGGTGAACATGTGACTGAGCAAATACAAGAGTCATGGTGAGCCCTTCACCTCTGTTCCAGCACGGAGGTATACTGTACTAATGCCGTACTGTTACTATGCAGCCTGCAGCTGAGTGACTGCTGTACCAAATCTTGAGCTCTAGCCAAATGATGAGATGCACTCTATGGTACAGAGAAGCCAGAAGTTACTGCACAGGCATACTTTTCCTAGTCGTGTGTGCTATGGATCCATAGGCTTAGATGATATTTTGTTCACCCGAATGATATTGTTCAACCTGTATTCAGATGAAAATGTTATCGTTAAGTTGTGTTTGTGCAAGTAAGTAACGTATAATGACGTATTATGAGGCTTTGCAGCATGTGCTATCTTTGTGGCTTTAGTATTATGTAGGATGATTACTGTGACCAGTATCCTGTGTATTATTGACTCTGTGATATATGGCCATCAGAATGATGTCAGTCACAGTCAGTGGCTAGTGTAAGCCTGGTGTGTGCATTGTTGTTGACTGAAATATTTGTGACCTTTGGTGGGTCAGAGGTTAAAGCAGCTCATTCCATTGTTTAGTAATCATAAGTCTTTGTTTAAAGCAGACACAAAGCAGGTGAAAGGTTAACTGTTCAAAACATTTTGCCAGTCTTCTATTCTTTTTGGTTCCTTGCAGCTCACAGGAACCTGCAGTATATATGCATTCAAGTTGGTGTGAGTGTAGTAGACATGCTGCATTTGTGTGTGCATGTCTTTGTGTATCTGTGACACTTGCGTGGGTAAGCTCTAACTCAACTAGAAGAATTGAGCTTGCAGGCAATTACATTGAAGCCCATTGGGACTGTGAACATATATGCTGCACCCCTTATTGCAGATCCGCACAGTAACCCGCACGGCTTAGGCTACGAGATATGTACAACTAAAATGAGATTGACAGACTGTAACACAAACAAATAAGCCTTGCATAGATGGCATAACGGCACGCACTAAGAGCCACGTATGTACGTCTCCGAGGAACGCAAACGAAGCACCACCACAGTAAAAGAAAATTCACACATACCAAGAAATGCCTGCTAATAAATGAACCTACAAACTCTGTTAAAACCGAAGCGGGAGTAATGCTAGGCCTAATATACTCTGCCAGCAACAGATTCTGGCAGAAAGATACTTGTTCATGTAGCTAAGTGAAAAGAAGGAACACAGTGATCGCCTAAATATGTCGTTGGTGGTAGTATTGTGGTTTATCAGTACAGTATACGACTACCGGACAGCTTGCGCGTTGGCTGCATATGTCACTGTTAGTACCACTTTGAAGCTACAATGAACAGAGTGCTATGAGGTTGAAACGACTTGAAGCAATCAATCAAATCCCCTATTTTCCCTGTGTGAAAGTCGGTAATATTTCGAACAGGTTCTCAGTGTTACACACTACGAAAAAATTCAAAGGGTCTTGTTACACACGATGATAAAATTCAAGGGGTCTTGCAAGCAGGCTAAAATGGCAATGAGCACTTAATAAAACATGTCTGCATCACTGTTCACCTTCATGTTGAATCTGCAACTTACTTGTGTGCTCTGGAACGTATAACGCAACTATTCATGGGCACCAACGCAGATGAAAATCAGACAAAAGTCACAGGACAAGCTGAGTGAATCCACGAGTCGAAGCTGTGGGCTTCGATTAGTAAGAGAATGTTGGACGACAGTGAAACATAAGTGGTTTGCCATATTGAGAAGGTTTGGGTCAAAGTTCATCTGGGGACAAACACTTGAAAATGTTTTTGACACAATATCTCAAGTTAGAAAGCTTCCAGGGACAAAGTTTATGCTTGGCATGTTTATGCATTATGGTGAGAAGATGAATTTGCTTTGTTGTTGTGGTGCTCAAACCAGAGGCAAAGGGTATGGGGCTTGATTTAGCCCTAAAAAGTAGTATACAGTATGATAATCTTGAGCTATCATACACTTATTGCCCAAAACCTTTCATGTGCTACAGTGTGTATCATCAGTGTAGGGGAAATTGGGGTCTCTAGCAGTACACTGTATACATGTACAGTATGGATCGGATAATCAGAGATTCAGTTTTGCCCTTCTTTCATGTTGTGTATGCTCATATGGTTCATCAATGTAATCACTGAATTTGCTTTAGTGTGAAACTGTTTGGGGGTCCTGTATAGCACTTCAAATTAACAGGTAATTTTATGTGGCTAATATTAGCTGTATCTTGTGTAAGCTGCCATTTTAATGAGGCTTTCAGCTGGCCATGTTTGGAACTTATCTGTTTATGATTGCTATCAATTGCTGTCTGCCTGGAACAATGTTTAATGCATTTTCCTGAAACTTGGAAAATGATCCTTGCAGTATGAGCCATCATTGAGTGTGCATGAAAGTTTGGATGTGAGAGGTCACCTGTAGGCCATAGGATGGGGGGGGGCTAAAGGGTCCAATGTGTGCACTTTCTTTTACTCATCAGATTGCACAGTATTAAGTTGAAGTTGTATGACATTAGTACTAGTCCCTGAGGGCTGTTCAGTATTATGGTATTCAAGATCTAAATGGACCATATGTGGACCAATTTATGAAATCATGTGAGATACAAACTTTTGCAGATTGGGTGGTTTAAGTTGAAATCATGTCACATTACTACTGTTGTTTTGGCACATTCATGTTGCTCCTGAAGGACTATTGAGTTCAAGGTCTGAAATGTGCCATATGGAACATTTTCTGACATTGTGCAAGATATTTCTCCTACAGGTTGTGTGGTTAAAGCTAAGATTGTGTGTTATTACTTACTGTGGTAGTGGTTCTTTCTCTGATGAGTTATAAAGATCAGCAAATGATAAAGATGGATCAAACAAGTTTTTGATGCTCACCATCCTAAGGGACAAATTGGGGTTCCACACTTTTTTGGGATGCAAAAATCATAGATTAATCTTATACTTGTAGCTTGGTTAGTGAACACTAATAGGTTACAGAACCTTTTAGTAATCTTCATTCAAGGAACGTTGTGCCCTTGGGCTCTTGATAATAATTGGGTCTCAATGAACTGCAGAGGGCAAATCTTAGAAAGTAATTGTCATTGTTTTGATGTTTCCAGTGTAGGATACAGATGAAGTTAGTTTAGAGAGCCCATGCCTTTTTCTTTATAGACAAACGTCACTTTGCAAACAGCATGAGATAAGAGTGGCGATTTTGTGTTCATTAGCAGTAAGCTGTCTTTGAAGCAGGAGTCATCTGTAGATCTGTTGATTTAGGCCTAATGGTGCCCTTTGCATCTGTGTAACTATATTTATTTTAACTTGCTTGACAACCACTAGCTTATACCCTAGTCCTACTGGGATTTGCACTGTAAACCTGTATATTTTGTTGAATGCCAAAAGCCTCCTTTTGATGGAGGCTTAAGGGTTATTTTGGATCAGCAAGGGTCAGATGGTGAAATATTAGCGGCATGAGCGGGAGGGAAACTTCAGCAGATCTTTTAAGTGGTGTCTGTTAGTTTATAACACTGGGTAGCAGAAGCCTATAGTGTTCCTTCTGGATGTTAAAATGTCCTCAGATTAAGTTCTAAGCATTTAATAGGAACCATCATGGTGAATATTGGTACCTTCATGCATAAATTTCCCAAATATTTTTGATGTTAACTTTATTGCACACTCCCTACCTACTTCAATTAAACTTACATTTTTTCACTACAGTATGTCATAGCCAACAAGTGGTGTCACACACATCATGCAGTCTTCTTTCCCCTTTAAACTTCAGATTGAAACTGAATTTATGTGAAACTAGCTAAGCACTTTTTGGACCAATTGCTCACGTAATTGTTCTTTGCTGTTTTTGAACTAGCATAACTGACTATACAGGCTGTACATTTGCTGATGCACAATGTATTGCAGCCACAATGGTGACAGCGTAGCAAGCATCTCTTTCGTTTTCATTATGTGCATTAGATCTTTTCCTTAGGGAGCTCATGTATGAATTTCCTTCTGATGTTGTCACATTGCAGTGTTCATGTAGGTACTGTAGACATTTCAAGTCTTTGCAGTTATCAATTGTATTGACCCCAAAGTTAGCACAATTGCACAATAAGGTTTTTCTCTCAACTGTGACTTGTTTAAACATTAGAATTGTTAACGGTTGGTGACAGTTGCAAGAAGGGCTACTTGCTTTTCAATCTTTTTCCAAATGTAGTATACAAATTAATCCTGCATAAATTGTAGAAACTGACTTGATGACATAAGTTTAAAATTTCTTACTGAGACTCTACTGAATGGCTTGCCAGCCTTCCGTCCATCTGCCATCTGTCTCTGTCTGGCCTAGATCTGTCTCTATCAGTCTCCATCTGTCTGTCTGTCATCTGTCTTTCTATCTGTCACTGTCTTTTTTTCTGTCTGTCTGTCTGTCTGTCTGTCTGTCTGTCTGTCTGTCTGCCTCTCTCTATCTGTCAGTCTGTCTATATGTGGGTCTACAGTATATGTCTGTCTGGTGTTCAGTTTGTTGACTGGCTGCCTTCCTGGCCTGGCAGGCTGGCTTCTCAGCATTTTGCCTGGCTGGTTGCCTGACTGCCTGCCTGCCTATTGTCTCTCTTGTCTGTCTCTTAATTGTCTGCCTGACGGTTCTTATGTCCATCTATCATTTATCCATCTATCAATCTGTACAAAATTGATCAAAATGCTTCTCCTCAGTGATGCTTTGATGGATTTTCTTGACACTTGGACACAATGGTCCATGGGCAGTATTCAGGAATTCCATATCCAGTTTCTGACATGGACCCCAAGGGCCATTTTGTGTGATTCTAGACGTTTCTATTCCCACATGCTGTGACGGATNNGGAGTGGACCCTGCAGGTCTTTTTAAGAAATTATAATTAAAGGACATTTCACAGTAAATTGGACATCTGTAAATTTCAAGTGTAAAGTATCCATTTGTACTTAGTAAATTACCCAAGAATACAAGCCATACTGTGGCTGCAAGTTATAAACTTTTACTAGAAAAACATTTCCTGGTAATATGGGGCAGGACAGAAGAAAAATATAAAAATAATGAGGCAATGTTTAGCATGTTGTCTGGTATGTAAGAACATCATTAAATCAACTCGTTTCGGCAGTGCTGACATTTACAGTAATTGTTAACATGTCCTTTCTGCCGCAACTTAAAAATATTTTTCCATATAACTCCCATTAAATATTTCTTGGATTTTTTGTTCTTTGAGGATTCTCTTATTGGCTATTACTCCCATTATAGTTTCCCTTTTCTTCACTGCATCAAGAGCAGTAGTTAACCTGAGTAATTAATGGAAAGGTGTCCCATCCGCGACATTGTGTCGTGAACGAAGTTTGGCCCACTAAATGCTCAATGATTTGAGAAACGTGGTTTATCAAATAGACCACGTTCATCATGCAATAAAAGTGGGTTAGTGACTGATGAACCATTTGATCATTTGGTTTTGATAAACCAGATTTATCAATTGATAGGCCAAGTTTTGATACACCTGGTTTATGGATTTGATCCAAAACAGTATTTGAGCAATATTTTGAAATTCGGTGAAGGAATATTTATGACTGCATATGGAAGATAAGGTCTCAAAATCTCCCTCCGAAAAAAGAAGTGTGGAAAAATTGGAATTAAAGGAGAATTTCAACCTTTCAAATTGACAGGTCTCAAAGACAGACAGGGGTGCGTCACAGAAAGAGTTTCAAGTGTATTTTTTTTTCCGAAAAGTGGTGGGCCAAATCCAAAAGTGGTCAT
>VJOZ01035050.1:0-11804 GCA_009801055.1 Stichopus horrens
AGGTGGATTGGAAGTGGATGGGGGTGACGGCGAAAAGGGACGGTTCCTGATAGAGATAAATGCATAGGTGGAGTGGTTGATTGACAGATAGATCAACTAGATAGATATGTGCATGGAGGCTAAATGGATGAATCAATGCAGTGGTTGATAGATAGAGAGACGGACGATGCGTTGGATATGAGGCACGAGTTTGGGAAGGGGGGGGGGGTTGTGTCAAAACATAACACCGGCTCCTATCCTACCTGTTGAGGACATCACCTTTAGGTTATTGACACCACTTGTCGTCGTGCCAATTCGCCACTCGCCGTAAGGTTTTATCTGTACTTATTGCAGCTGTTGTAAACGTTACCTTTGGACTTTGAAGACTTGGTTCTTTGATATCGAAGCTTTGTCAACAGAAACGATAAAGATTGTTGTTTGTTAGACGCCAGGGGTTACTCAAGGCCAAGTTCAGGGTTTTAAACACATTGAAGTGGCATAACAGCCCAGTATACTCAAAGTTTGGGTCGTATTCTGCAATATCTCCATATTTTACAGTTGGTCATTTTCTCCTCAGATCTGCAGTCAGTGTTTAAAAATTGCTCGAAATAGTATGGCTCCATAGTTGTTTTTCGGCCAAAAGTATGGCGTACTGAATTGCATCTTTCAGGAAGAGGGTACAATCCTTCAAAATTATATCCCATCGACATAGCCGGGTGGAGCAATATTTGTTGCATTTTACGATTTTTGTGAAGTTCCCACTCACCGTCTCTGTACAAACTCTACAATAAATGTCGGATGCGGAAGCATCTTGGTTTTATTTGTTTGTTTATTCAATAGGATACAAATATTTTATTTTTATTTTATTGCTTACAACTCGTTCACCCTGTATAAAAAAAAACACTTTAAAGTTTTTAAATAATAATAATACTGGTTATAGTTTTGTAGTGTTGCGTTAGGTGGCGTAGGCAGCAATTGTCACGACAGATTATCAGCCAGTCCATTCGATGAATGCTTTATAATAGAAATGGAAAACAATCCACTTTTGTTGTTCAATTATTAATGTAATTGATGAAGAGGAACCAATTCAGATCTTTATCTTTAGATAACAAGAAAAATGCGATCTAGCTCAGTACCGTGGTTGCAATTTAGAGGATTTAGCAATTAGTTTCATTGAGCCACAATCCATTTTCAAAGTTTAGCAAGAATTTCAAGTCCAGTTTGTCTGCATAAAGTCAGAGCTTTTTTATATTATTAGTCATATTGTTTCATCTTTGCAATCATCAATAAATGATTTATAGATCCTACTTGCAATTACGCAAACAATATTAATAGTTTATCAGTAGTTCGAGTGAATATAATTCTCCGTTTACGATAGCATTGAAATGCGTTGACTTTCATCCGACTTTAACAGATTATACCGATCAATCTAAGCCTTGGGTTCCCAAACAAAAGAATAGTACTAGATAGAATGATACACATGCAGGTAGGTGCCAGCTAACAAAACAGGGGTACCTCTGGGACGCTTTTTTTGGACAAATTAAACAAAGACATAATAGAATATAGTATAAATACATAATTAAATTCTGTTTATGGGTTTATGAGTCGTGTTTCATAAGGTACAGTAGGTGAAGGGGTACCATGAGAAATACCAGGGGTCCAGAAAGTCGGGAATCACATATTTAAACGACTCAAATTTTAAACTAAGTAAACTGCATTAGGGTATATGTATTTCCTTCTTTATTTTTTTTTTCTCGAAAAGACTCTATCAGCCTATCTTGCAGCTCATCCAAACGTTTTGGCAATCAATTATGACTGTACAAATATCAAAATAGCACATAATATTGTCTGATGACGAATAGCAAATATGGTATTGTGTATCAATCACTGGAACGCCAAACCATTTTCGTCAGTGACTCAGCATGGCATAATGTGCTAAGCTGGTCATTGTTTGTTGTTGAGAGTTCCACACAACGACGTTTGCACCCTCTTTCAATATTCATCAGCTATTTATTCAAAAATGAGTCATAAATTCTTAGAAAAGACATTCGGTAAAGATTATGCAAAAATACGTTTAATATCGGTTTGAATATTCATAACTTTCTTCACTCATTTTCATTAGACTATGGTGTCATCAACTTTGCCGCGATGCATGATTGCATGACCCATACCCCTTCCCCACTCAGTGGCGTAACGATGAGTCTGGGGGCCCCTGGGTCCTGCGAAGAGGGGGCCCCTGGTTGCTGCGGAGAATCAACTTATGTGCGCTTCATCACGAGCTCGGAGCGCTAAGTCCCAAAGGCGTGGGTCCAGCTCTGGGGTTCTACAAGCTCTTACGCTCTCGCCTGCAGGGCATATGATTTATGACGAACGTATTTACGAGCAGACAAATATGTCCATTGACTCGTTTATTGTTTCTTTTGCAAGGAAAACGAGCCGTTTAAAAAACTTCTTTTAAGTTCTCTACATCAGTGCAGCGAGGTCCCTCTTTGTTCGGGGCCCCTGGGTTTGCCTCGCCCGACCCCATAGGCGATACACGCTGCTGTCCCCACTTCCAGTTAAAGCTGAAATGTGTGTTGCACTGGTAATCGCCTGGTCATCTATCTTTGTTCCCCATCATTCTTTCAGAGAAGAGAAATTAGGGGAAAAGATTACCTGCTACAAAATCTGAAATTGCCCCCCTATCTATTCATGTTTCAGGTACTTGAACATAAAAATTATCTTCACAGTTTTGTTGGCTCTACAAAGTTCCGACTCCCCAAGAAAGCCCAGCCGTCAGTCACTATTGCTTGAAATCCAAAGGGCCAATGGGAATTCCTATGAATATTCATGGCCCAAAAATTGGAAGCTTAATCAATGTTTCTGATAGTCAGTTTATAACATATTTGACTCTCAGTGGCAGAATCTGACAAATTTTCAACTTACATTTTAGGTTGTCAGGTAAGAGTGTTAAATAAACCAATACAGATGATTTGTCCAACGTTGGCAGCACATGGAATAGGCCGAATGCTTTTCAAGCGAACAAAATTTAGTTTTTCTCATATTTCCTCCGAGTTTTGTTTGGAAATTAATATCAACATAGATTATATATAGATAATAGATTATATGCACAATTAGGAAAAATGTAACTTATATATGTTGATCAAGTTAATCGCCAGAGGGGAAAAAGACATTTTTATTCTAGTCACACCCAAATATACTTACGCTCTACTTACGTGCCATGGTATGTATTTAATATAGTAATTAGCTGCAATGTTCTTGCATATGTTATTCATTCCTTATTGGGAATCCTCAACTTCTACTGCACTTCCATACACTTCTTGTACTTGGATTTGATTCAGCTAACCGTGAATGTTGTAAAGACATAAGAACTGGATTTGATTTGGATAGGTTGGTCATAAAATATTTCCATTGGCGAAAATTGACTGAAACAGTTTTTTCTTTACTCGACTATTTTCCTGCACGAGTGGTAAGCTACACAAACCCCCCTAACTCCCCCTCCTTTCTTACTCGAAGAGGAAAAGAGAATGAATTAATTAAATTGTGAACTTTTGCAATCGACTTCTCATTTCAAATTCTACCTCACAAGCTTATTACATTGTACCCTGAAAAAACGGCGCTAAACCACCTTAAAGCAAATGACAGCATTGCTAAGGGACGACTTCCATAATAAAATGGGTTTGAGATTCATTATATTTTTTCTTTGTGTGATTTATCTATTGCAACAGGCTTCGAAGATGGCATCCTGGTAACCTTAAACACCACCGCAGGGATCCTGTATCTATCCAACTCCGAGTCCAAGTCAGCAGACAATTCCTGTGGAGGGCGCCCTGTAGTTTTACTCCGATGCGCCTACGAAGAAGACGGTAAAAGCACAATCGAATTCGCCGTTGTTTCCCTTGAATGCGACGATCCCCCCGAACAAACACCCTTGATTTACGATGCCGAAGTGCGTCAATTAAAAGCTACACTTAATCGCAATGCTTCCAAATTGCATAAGGTGAGCAGTTCCAGAAATTATGTCAGAATAATTTTACTCGTAATATTAAACACAATCCCTTAATTCCTATTACTCTGTAACTCGTAGTGAGATGCCGATGAAGAAAGATGTGTAATCAACTGATGGTAACCACATGGCAGTACGTATTCGCACGAGGAAGAATTAAAACCCTGACTTATCAACTAATACTTGAAGAGTTTTTGCTACTATAGACTGTGCATTTGTGATTTTAAAAATTGAAGGCAGTATTTGACTTTACTTGTTACTAAGTTGAGAGTTTCCTGAGGAGTTTCGTAAATCTGAGTTACTTAAACAATAAAAAGAGATTTTGAAAAGATTGTTAACTTTCCCTTTTTATTTCTAAGTTATTGTTTTCCCCTCAATCTTAAAACAGAGTCCAGTCTCTCACGACTTTATGCCTAACATGACTTCTATGATTGGCGTTTGTTGACTCTTGTGTGTAGCGTCTCCTTCATGTTAGTGGTAAAATGGGTAAGGAGCTGGTGTGGAGAGTCGACAGACTTCATTGAAGAGTAATCACCGACGAACCCGGACATTCTGAGAGTCAAATGACTATTGCATTATGATTTATTCCTAAAGATGTTGTGTAGGCCTACTTATTGAACTACTAACGTGACATTACTGTTGAATGTACGGTATATGTCTACATCTCTGCAGATAAAGCAGTTATCCTTTGAGAAGCCAGTTCGTCTAGTCTCAAAAGGCCCCGCCGAAGATACGACACCGGCAGGTCTCCTATCGTTCGATCAAGAGACAGAAGTGTTTTTCGTCGACAATTCGAACTCGTTGTCACGATGCGACTTTGATCACGTGATCTACTACGTCACATTGCAACTGTCGTCTACACTGGTCAACGTAACATTGAATATCACCATTGATGGAAATGGTAAGCACGGAATGCCAAATGTGTCATTAATGTGAAAACACAGTGTGTGGCCAAAGTGTTCAAAGGAATACATTTACGTCCACGGTATCAACATGTAACACTTTCGTTTTGCCATTTGTGAGAGTGAGATGTAAAATTGCGAAACTTTTGTCAGGATGTCTATTTCGAGACGTCTGTCGAAAAAATTTAATGAAGGCTTTGGACTAAAGACCACAAGACAGTGATAGAAGATCGATGTTGTTTAAGGTGGATACCTTAATTTTAATTGTGTCCTCACTTTCCAGCGCGCTATATGTGTTCCGAAAATGTTGAGAACTGCTTATATCTGCTGAACCTATGTGCATATAGTAAGTTAATTAAGCCCACTTCTTAGGAACAACGTACGAAAAATATTTCTAATACGTCGCAACATGTTGATGGGAAATTGAGTGTTGTCTTAATAATGTTGCACTGTTGGTCAAATGGTTTCGTTACACACTGGATGAATAACATACATACTCACACGTAATACTTTTGTGTGAAAAGCATACCTGTTATTAACAATTTTAATATTTGTTATTCGCTCTCTAAATATATATACCTGTAGGTTAACCGGCATCTTTTATCGAAAAATTTACTTGTTATATGCTTTGGAAGAAAACTTACCGGTCGCACAAAATTTATTCAAAGCAATGAATAAAGTGTATCACTGATTTCCGTCAGCACTATAGGGACGCCAAAGCACGACGGTGTCGGCGGCAACTGTCTCCCCTGCACTTCTGTTAGGGGGGAATGAACACCTTCTGTCGGGGGAGGGGGGGGNNCCTTCTGTCGGGGGGAGGGGGCGGGCAACAAGGTGCCCCTTTTTCTCCTCCGAAGATATCACTTGATTATATATAAATTTGGCAAATGTTAGACTTTAAGCTGTGAATGTAATTCACAAACGCAATGTCAATTCTAGACACCTTTTCAAATATACGAATATCATCACTAACGTGGTGGTGCTCCGTTTCGTGGCATAGATATATTTCCTGACGCACTGCAAATGGACCCTTTTTCGAAGGGGCTGCTGCCCCTCCTACCCTCAAAACAAATTCGCCTCCCCTGGATAGCCATCACACCTTCGTATACCAAATTGGAAAATACACAATAGAACTGATTAATGAAATTCTTTAGTTTTTCAGTTTGATTGCGTCTGCTAATTGTTCGCTGTTTGTCTCATAGTTAATCCCCTCTGCCCCCTTACAACCAGATGGCAAGTTCAGCTCACTGCTCTCAGATACTCACCTTTCGTACTTTTCTTCATAAAGGTCTCTAGCAGAACACGTGTACAGTACTTAATCAGTCGTTTAGACAAAAAAAGTGAAGAGTCATTAAATGAAGCGTAGAAATACTTGTGGGGTTATCACCGCTAAACTAGCAATCAAAACTAAGGCCAATCAGAAAATTATATGAAGCAAAAAAGAAAAAATAAGATCTAAGAAAAAATCCAATTAATTAGAAACAAAAGAGTAACGATCCATGAAATATTCCTGCTTTCTTTCACGGAATGACAAAAGAAAAAAATGTAAATGAAAATGCAATAAAAGGGAATAAGAGGGTTGCGTAAAAGTTTCAATTAGATATGAAACCATGTTCAAATGTCTTTTGAATGACAATGTATTGACAAACTATTAATTATGAGACTCAATTAACTTAACACTTAATAATCTGACTTAAGTACAAACTAGTACAAAGAAGTACCTGGTAAACTGGTAACTGCTAAGGACAGCTATGGGCTGGACTGCTGCTTTCGGTCTTCTATAGTAACAGTACTGTAGTAGGATAGTATTTAGGCAAGGCGGCCGCTACCGCTGGAAGGGAACTGGAGACAGGAGTGGAAGTAGAATCAGCCAAAAGCAATGGCAAAGTCTGTAATTGCAGAACTAAGTGACTGAATGGCTAATTATCATATTCTTGTTAACAGGAGCTCAGATTTTGGAAATAAATTCAAGGTAGCTCTTTTCATAAAGGAATTCAAACCATTCAAATTTTTGAATGTTTAGTTATCCCATCATGAGCCATCCTTCGTATTCAATGTGTTTTGATTTATTTTGTACACTTTTATTGTTAACCATCCTCAGACTTTCACATTTTTGTATTATATTTCAATTTGATGAGGAAGATGTGACACTTTAAAACTTTGTGTTATTAAACATGCAGTTCAAGATTTTTTTTTTGTTCGAATTCGCTCCACAGAGAGCAGAGTGTCTACAAATGTAATTAAAAATACAATGCGTGTGCAACGTTGAACTAACGTAGACTTATCTATATGCAATGATGGGGACACAGGCTGATATTGAGATGCACGCCTAGGTTAGCGTATCACATGCAGCAATATGTAGAAAACTAAAAGTTTGTGTGACATGCTCCTAGTAAAGAGCACCCCTCATTCAGTGGTTTCAAAGTTTGAGCAAAATGCAAAGCAGACGACGTGGAGTGCTGCACAGTGTCGATATTTCTTTTGTTAAGCCTTTACATTTTGACTCTTAATTACTGAGTTTTACACTGGCAAGTGATATTGATATTTGTAAAGAAGACAATACATGGCTTCTCTTGACGTCACAAATTTGCATATCTAGCCAATGTTTGTTCATGATACAGTTGTGAGACGCTAATTTGCCTATAAAGTGGTCAATCTTTGACTGATTTTTATGAAATGTGAGGCCATTTTTAATATCTTCAATGCTCAATGCTGCAATTTCTAAAAAAATTGTCACTATCACGTCACACGACCTTTCACCCCATCTCCTAGAAATACGATGACTTAACACCAAATTAATGGAATCTTTTCTTCGATGTTTCCAAATTAGCACAGTATCAGCACTATTGTAGTCGATCTGGAAAATGATGGAACGTGTGATTTCATTAAAGTCAACTGAAGATCTTACAAATCATGGCTCGACAAAACCTTCCCTGCTCGATGAAATACGACGTAATACCCTGGCATACTGTCAGGATCAGGGCTGTTTTTCCCGTCGAGAATCCATAGAAATGTATGATACGATAAACCCATGGATGATGCCATGTGAGGTACTGCCTGAAATAGATAACAAACCCACATTTTTTATTGAACATATTGAAGCATACGGCCACTTTCTTTTGCCACGTTTATTATGATGTTGGGAACTTAGTATAGGTCAGTTTATTTTATTATTCCGTCATCAGGTCAATCTATCGCAGTAACGTAACACAATGACGAAAATGAAACACCATTCTTTTACATTAGGTATGCTAAACTTACAAAAATTAATCATCCTCCATACATGAAGCAGACAATGTGTTCTTATGGTAAATGTTGTAAGTCTCTATAGACCTTGCAAAGGACATATTTGTTTTATGAAATACGATTCCAGGTTACAGGATGTTTGTGGACATCGCTGTTACGTCTTTCCTATCACGTGCTGAAAATCTTCGAAAAAGACGAACATCCAATTACTTCAAGTTGTTCAGTTTCAGGTGTACTATGAGAGTTCACATATAGTGAATTACATGCAGGTATTTATGTAATGTTGTTGCGGTATCAGTGGTTAGACTTGAAAGAGAAACAAAACCGTTGATGTGGTCAACAATAACGCAAGAAGACAATTAACCCTTTCAAACTATACTGTCAGACCACACTTGTAAAAATGATAATTTGGGGGAGTAAAAAAACAAATTTCTAATTATGGAGTGTCTCTGAGTAAAGATTTGAAATAATACTTCAGCCGATCCCCAAACTACTGCCACAAATGAGACATAATCAATAACGACCAAACAAAGTATATTCCACTAAACACGACGCAACCTTGGCCCAGACAAATATTGACATTTTGATGGAGTTTATAAATAATGGCGTCTTAGACAGCCCGCATGCAAATTCATTACCTCGTATATATCAATAACATTACAACATGATTACGTAAGACTTGTACATTGGTCTTGGTAGCTCTTGTCCCTGTGCAACTTCTTCGTCATAAACTCGGTCAGCCATCTTTGTTTTTCTGTGCGACTTCTATAGGTCATGGACTTGATTGATCTTTTCAGAATTTTAGCGGTTTTAAACGATTTATGCACGAAGAGGTGGAGTATAATGATAATTGGTTGACATGAAGTGTTCATTGTATAATTGATTTTACAAAAATATTTTGAACATACATGCACGGTCTATTAAAGGAATTTCGGACACCCGATACCCTGTTATCTTTATGTAGGCCCATCGCCGCCATTTTTACCGTGATGCAATAGTAAATATTGACCATATACGTACGTAAACACGGAATATCCATTGGTATGTTCGCAATGCGAATATGCCATACAACTTCCCTGTAACAATGTGTCTATGTACTGAGGAAGGATGAAGTTGTTGACGACGCGTGTGTGTTTAGAAAACAAACTTACTAATTTACAGGGGCATAAAATGTTTCTACTTCTTTATGAAAGTGTGCGACCAATCAATTTAAGTCGATAAATCAATCATACCAATCCTTTAAAGTAATGGCCTTTACTGTTACTGAAGCAACCTTCATGTATAACTTTGGCAATTGAAGAGTTTAACTTTAAGTCAAAACATCTCGAGACTGGAAAAAGAAGTCTGAAAATACGTTTCGTCGTGAGTACATTCAACGCCACAGTTCAGATATGTGTTCAGTTGCAATATACTTACACCATACCGAAGACAATGTAGAATCTGAAGGTGTAATAGGCCGCAATCCCATTGTACATTTTTAAATAGTAATACTGTAATTTCGAAGAAGAAGATATTCATATATATATGCGGGATATTGCTATCTTTGCAGGTGTGCGGTTGCAGTTTAACAGTTTTATTTTATTCAGGCTTAATTGAATATCGTACTAGACTTTTTTGATTATCTTTTTTATCCTCCCGGATCCTATTCACGCTTCCGTTACATCGTCATGGTCGAAGTTTGTTTCTCTTTGCATTCACTTAGTCTATATCATGCACTTTCTTATCAATCCCTCGGTCAAGTAACACTTGCAAACCAAAAAAAAAGACAAAATAAACACACGCAAAAAAAAGGGGAAATTTTGTTAAAAAAAGTACATTCACTCAATATTCCCTCCATAAATATCATAATAAAATTTTATGTGGTATTGTTCCTTCAAATAGGATAAAAGATTCCAATTGGTTGAACGTCAACCAATGTCGCCACAAAAAGGTTTAATGTTTGGTTCAAAGCCAATTCGTGTAAGCTGTAATAATTTGGTTGTTATTAAAGCGTTGGTTGTTATCTTTTACGAGTAGCATGCTTCCTATATCGAAGGGTTGCACTTAGAAAAATGATTTTCTGTAAACATTTTACAAAAGAAAAAAATCTATATTACGCCAAAAGTCGAGAAAGAAACTTATCACGCAACGAGCAAAGAAAAGTATGGAAGAATAATTAGTAAAAAAATTGTTATTTCTCCGAGTTCCGCTTATGAGTATACCTCTGTTTTGTTGACAAAGTTCTCTTCCCGAGATTGAGAGAGGTGATCTAAAGGTTAAAATTCTTTTTCTTCACACACTTTCTCTTTCAATGAAGGAGACATTTGACAATTCCTAGTCAAGTGTCCATTAGCGAAGCAAGCTTTTCACTGTCTACAAATTGGTTAAAAAAAAATGCTGTCAAGTTAACCAAATTGTATTTTTGATAAGCCAGCCGATGTTTAGTCTTTTAAACCAAAGTCGTAGGCCGGATAAGATGCAAAGCAAAATCTGCTTTGTGCATGAGTGTGTGTTTTGTACCCGACTCCGGGGAACCGTTACAATTAAGTGACTTTACTAGGGGTAGATAGGTGCAAGATATTGCGGACTGAAAAACGAACCGAACGGCTTAAAGAAAAAAAAGGGAAATAATGCAATGGCATGCAAAAATAAAAAAAATAATGAATAATTCCTCCACGTTTTTAAAAGGAATTCTTTCGATCAAATCATCAGGCTAGCCGTATTCACTGCATACTTGCATTTTGTGTTACTACGTACTACGTGTGAACGATCCGAACTACGTGATATTGCGTACAGTTATGTTAATCGTTGAAATGTTCCATCGACTCACAATTGTAGTTTGAAATTTCCTTCATTCAAAAAAAATGTGCAAAATTTGACAGCTTTGGCAAAGTAAAGAAAAAATAAATGTAAATTTTAAACACAGATTGAGCAAGAGAGAGAGAGGTGGAGAGAGAGAGAAAAGAAATTCTCGATCTCTCATTTGTACTATACTATTATACCGCATACTGCTATATATACGGTGGGTTACATACGGTAGGTCTTTTGACCTATACATTTAATCTCACGTAAGACTTTGCCTAGCCTTGGCACTTTCTCGTGTTCCTCGAAGGATGGACGTTACGTCGTTTTACCGCCACGCGGTCAACTTTGACATAAAAGAGTGAAAAAAAAGTCCTGAAAATCCCTAAAACATCACAAAACCATCTTACGGAATCTGACATGGTTTTCATTAAATTTGTTTTATACACTTTTATTTTATCTCAGTTACGCACTTATGTATACGGTATCCAATCGGTATCCAGAAAACGTTTTAATGCCACTAATTTTTACCAGGGAGTTGTTATTCAGAAGGCGACACAACGTTGTTAAGGGTTGAAGCCGCCAAGGTCACACAGTAATCTGTCTTTTGTATTGTTTTTTTGACATCAGGACATGTAGGCGTCATCGGATTAGCTTGGAAAAAAGTATTTCACGTCTGCTACAGCAACAGTAGGACTGGGATGTTGCCCCCACTGCCACAGCATTGGCAGTCGCCCTAGAAATAAATCAAATATTCCAATTTTGGTCGCAAGATATCACGTAAAAAGAAAGCAATTAGGTTGTAGATTAAAAAAATGAAAAGAAATTCATATGGCTATTTCGGGAAGCTTCCGTCAAGGTCTCGTCTAAGTTGTCAAAATATCAGACTT
>VJOZ01035059.1:299-19413 GCA_009801055.1 Stichopus horrens
CTTTTACTAACCAACCTCGTATGACTAAATTTATGTAACCCCAAAAATTGTATTTTTTTTTCAAATTTTTTTCAATTTTTTTTGGTCAAAATATCATTATGCAATATTACTATTACTCCATATAGCAAAAATTTTGTATTTGATACGTATGTTTTCAGTAATACATCCTCAGAATATGTGCAGTGTTGCAATCATGCTGTTGTATTTGGAGTTTCTCACAGATGTAGTAGTGTAATGTACTCTGCTTGTGAGTATGTTTGCTTCAATACATAATTATAGCCAAATATGGACTCCAAGTATAGGTTTGACAATAGTACATAAATGCCTATTGAATAACTTTACTATTGTATGGGTTCAGTTATATCACTGGGATTATCAGCTAACACAATTTCATCATGACTCATCTTGAGTACTGACATGTTATTGTCTATCCATTTTATTTGATGTGACTAGAATTGAACTATGGCAATATGCTGATCATGAAGAAGAAAATAAGTGGGGAGTGAGGTTCAGTCCAGGAAAGTAACAAAATAGAGTAAAAAAAGCCCAAAAATTGGAAGCATAAAGCGTAATCTTTATTTTGCATTTTGTGCAATTAGATGGTAAATTGACCTTTTTTGTGGTTTTGTCAGTGAATAACTTTGTTCTATGGAGTATTTTGTTGCTGTCTAACCACAAGGTTAGACAGCAACACCATCTTCAGATCTGTCTCAGAATCCCGCTAAGATTTTGGGATGGTGTCTGAATGTGACAATTTTAATGCCTTCAATGTTAACAAACAAAATGTCACATACAGTAGTCATGATTTGTCAGCACATGTCTTTACATTCCATTCAATGTTACACGTAGTACAGGTATATTTAAATTTGCTTTGAATGTCATGGTTTTGTTCTGCCCCAAACTTTTTGTTATATTTACCTTTGACATGCAACTACGAAAATGGCTTGATATTACATAGAGAAGTTACATCATGACCCTTAAATGAAAAATCCATTGGAACTGATTTTATATCTGTCACAGTTCTTTAGATATGCCTTTTCAAAGTTTAAAGGTGTTTGACAGAACCGATAAACGATGCAAAAATAATGATAAGTGATGGTCGATGATGTGTCGCTCAGTGTCAGTATTTCTTTCTTGACCCTTTTTATGTTGTCAAATGCCCCCTAATTACTTCCCGTTGTTTATTCATCAGTAGGTGATATGGGGACAACAGCTACTTTTAAATTAAAATCCCTGATTGCCTTTCAAATTTTGAATTGTCCTTGGAATGATAACTTAGAAAACAAAGGATAATACAAGATATATCATAGGAGTCCCTTCATTGACATAAAAAATTTGCACACTTAACCAATATTTATTCATGATGCAGGTTTTAGACAGAAATTTGCTTCCATTTATTTTTAATATGTTAAATGATTAAGACAGCCAATACTCCAAAGTGTCATTTTCATGTCACATGACCTTTTAAATCATTACTTATTCTTGGCAATGATGACATGGTTTCTTGCAAGGTGCTTGCAGAATTATGTCAACAAGTTAACAAAGGTATTTGTACTTTTTCCATCATACCTCTAAGGTATTTTTGTCATTTAACAGAAATTTCTGTAATATGTTAATCAACTAGTATCTGAATCTCTTAAAATTTATCTCTGAATCTCTTAAAATGATGCTTTTAGATGAAGTGATATTGTCTGTATAATTATTATGGGCACTACAAATTATTGTGTATTCTCATATATTTGCAATGAATATTTATATTTGCTTACCTTTTTCCCTTCCGTAATTTTCTTTTGTTTGTATTTTTCCATTTTTAGTGGTCTTCTTTTGTCATTTCCCTCTTTGTGTCTTTTTCATGTTTGCTTGTTTGTTTGTTTGTTGTTGTACAGGACACAGTTCCAGAATCTGAAATGACTTCTACATCATCTAAGCCGCATCATCATCATCATCCTTCTTCTACTCCTTCTCCTATCACGATTGCCATCCATTCTCCTTCCTCACCTACATATCCCTTGTCTTCTCCTCCTCCTGTTCGGGTATGTTCTTTTGCATGCTAACATTTGCCTCTTTGCTTCATTTGCTTCCCTTCAATGGGCTACTCCACTTCAGTAAAGGTGGAAAGCAAACATTAGTTGTCTTATGCACTGTCTAGGCTGAATGGCATTATCTTTTTAATAGCATTGGATAAGTCATTGTATAATTCATGACACAGAGTTGTAAAATTCCAACCTACTGTGAAGTGGAGAAGCTCATTTTGCTTTGTATCCTCATGTTCTTCATGACTGGAGCTGTTATTATGTCACACTATTGCCCACACAGTTCTTTATCTACAGTTGTTGCTTGACGAATGTGATTTTAGTCACTTAGTTCCCTAGTAATATTATGAGAAGTTAGCATACACTACAGCTTACACCGGACTGTTTTTGTTTCATTGTGGGGTACTTTATCTTAGTAGAAAACAGAATTCCACTGACCAAACAAGACTTACACCTCCCTGTATGTAATTAATAATTGTCAAATAGGGCCTAAACTCTGCTTCTGTGTCATGGATATGTCATGGATGTGTCATGGATATGTCATGGATGATGTCATTTGGTAGACATACAGTATGTTACCAAAATAAGAAATATGGTGCTTGAACTTCAAAGTTTGTGTGTACAGTAGGTACTTTTTATGAGTAGATCAAAGGCCAAATTAGGTCTCCAGAGTTGAGAGAAACTTTCTATAACTTGATGGGTAGGTTGTCCGTAGTGAGTGGACGATCCCTATTACTTTTTACAGAGGTCAAAAGTCATCTGAGACCACCAGAGGTTAAAATCTGAAAACCCTTTAAGGAAGATACCTAACTAACTGAATTTTGTGGAAACGTCAGTTTGACAACCTTGTAAACACAGCATCTTAAGAAGGGAAAGATGCTGACACTTTACAGTCATTGTATATGTCAATTGTGAGTACTTGATGACCGTCATTTTTCGTGGAGGTCAAAAGTCATTTAAAGTTGCCAGAGGTCAAAATCTGAAAATATTTTTAGGAAGACATTTCAGGAAGTGGCTACTGCTGAAATGTCACACTTAGAACATTGGTAGCTCTTAATGAGATAATTTCTGTCATTTTTTTTTATTGAGGTCAAAGGTCACCTGAGGTCTGCAGACATCATGGTTTGAAACATTATAGACACTGGTCTACCTGATGTAAACAGGACTCAATGTTCCCAGAGTTTGATGTTACCAATGAGTACATGGTTCATTATTCCCAGGGTTCGATGTTCCCTGAAATGTCACTGTAATAGTCAAAGGGTTTGAATCCTTGGGAATGTTGAACCTCAGGAACAACAAACCCTGCGACATCAAACCACAAAAACATTGAACCGTGGACATACTGAAGCTCAGGAACATAGGACCGTGCCAACACTGATATAGCCCCTGTAGACATGGTATCTCAAGAAGCTAAGGTGTTTGAACTTCAAAATTGGTATGTACGTAGGTTGTCCTTTGTTCTTAATGAATATTGGCGAGGAATCACAAAGTCCTTTGACTTTCTTTGGTGTTTTGGTATGTTTTAACAAACTTTCAACTTACAAACAAGTGTGTAGCTTTTAACTGTATATAGTTTGACTAATTATTGCACTTACTTAGTTCTTGCTTAATTTTCTCTTTTCTCCATTATCTGTCATGATATGTATACCTCTAAGGTGAATTGCTCTGTGCTATCTTTTTTTCTAATGAACCAAACATACACAATTGATTGTGACTGTGGCTCAGTTTGTGTTCTAAATTTTGTGCAGAAGTCTACTAAATTTCTTTCTCATAACTATCTATCTTCTATCTTCTAAGTGATTTTTTACTGAGCATATTTTCACAGTTTGAACATAGTGCACTTCTGTTAGTTTACTTTTGATGATGTTAGCTATCAAATCTGAACATATCTTGTAATTTTTTTGACCATGCTAACTCCTTTTGTAACTTGAGGGTAAGAAGTAATAATTAATAAGAATAGTTTAATAATAATAATAGTAAAAATAATAATAAAGTAGAACAATGTGCCTGACTTTCAGAAGCACATGTAATGTCGGTGAGGGTTGAGTGTTCCATGATTTTTCTGTCACAAAGAAAACTGATACTTTTAAGCGTTATACTGTTTGTTTGTAATATATCAGTGTTGGCTATGATTGTACTTTTCTTGGAGTTTATACCAGTTGTGGTTTTAGCTCGCCAATCCGATGTACAGGAGGTTGGTTCCCTTCCTATATTTGTAAAGTGTATTTCTGTTGCTTTGTGGAAACACAGAGGTAAAGTATATTGCATATTGCTCTAGTGTAGATAGTAACTGACACAGAATCAGTACTTAAGTAGCTTTTAGAAAGTGAACAACACTTATTTTTTTTTAAACTGTAACTGCAATGCAACATTGGACTAATATTCTGTCTTAGAAATTAATTCCTGTACAATTTCTTTAGTTGTATTTAAGAATGACAAGTTGATCATGTCAGTATTGAAGGGAGATGATTTGTTTCTGTTTGTTTTACCCTTGGGGCACAATCAGTACAGTATTACCACACAGTAGTGAGTCATGTTGTTATCAGAGCCATTAAAGTAATTTATTTATGAGGTACCAGGAAAGCACCAGATGTAATTGTAGTCTGAATTTTATACATGCTCTCTTGTAAGTTTATGTGCTTGGATATCAGAGGGTATCATTTACAGGGTATAAACCTTTGACTAAGAGGCTGTAAAAGTTCCATTTCTGAGCGTGATAAGCGCCATTGCCATTAGTTCATCAGTTCAGACTTAACTGTATAAATGCCTAACAGTAGTAGCTCTGTTAGGGCCTGGAGAATATAGTTATGTATGCTTAACAGTAGTAGCTCTGGGTGGGGCCTGAATAGGTAGGTTACACCAATTTGGTACAAAGCTGCTCTACAGTATGTGAGCTTGAAAATGTATTAGCCTATATTGAAATACCAGCCATGTTGAATCTCGAAGGGAGAATAATGAAAATGCCTATCCGTTGCAATGCAGTTATAGTAGTAAAGAAAGTTTAAGAATTCATCTCCGCAAGAGCCAATCAGAGGTAAGCATGTAAACAAGTGAAAAGCTGGAAATTTCTTTCGCCTTGCGCACATTTCGTGGCAGATCAACGTTTTTCAACATGATATGGTTACCACATATTTTACTCTGGCTGTAAACAGTATAGTACATACAGAGCTTTCATTTGAGGCGTGGTTTTAAAGATAATCTAAAGCTTGTACCTTATGTGAATCTGAGTGATCTGCATTTAGACCTGTTTTCTTTCATGACCCCAAAATGGAGATGAAAAATCTTTGATCTTTGTTGGGAATTTCTGTTATTAAATAAAATGCAGCATTAAGTAATTACGAAGTTAACAATGATGCCAATGTGTACTGTCTGTGAACTTCTTGTACTGTGGCTAGTGCCACAGACTCCCCGTGTTCACACTCATAGGCGGGCAGTGGGCGGAGAATAACAATGCACATTTTACAAAGCCCACTATTAGGTAACATTCACATTTGAGCAAAGAACCAGATGTAAAATAAATATGTTCGATGTATGTCACTGATATTCCACAGTAGTACAATCATGTGAAGAGGTTGGTATACACTAAGCAGTTCATAGATCTGGACAGTCTCTGATTCCAGTGCAATGTCCCTGATGGTCAAATGTCCCCAAACATGTCCCTGATTTGAAAATGAAATGCCACTCAATTATTATCACTCACAAGATATTAATCATTGTATAGCCTACTGTGTACCAGGGATACCTCGTGCAAATGCCAGATTGAGCTTTATCAAATCTCCTGTGTACGTACAGTAACTCAACAAATAACACAGATCTTTGAGAGGATCATGTGATGAAGATTCTGCTTGTTGTCACTGTAAATGTATTCAAGTACGAGCAGGGAAAACGCACATGTACAGATACCGTTCTGGCTCCAACTTATATAGTATTATTGTCATCTCTAAGTAAATACTAATAATACAACCACAATGAGAGGTTAACAGAAGCTAGTTAATGTTAGTCTTTCAATACTTATGTTGAATACTCTCCCGTGCTCCTCGACAACTGCCAATCCTTGTCGTTCATACACACTTTTGACATAAACCTGACATGCACATTTCTTGTATATTTATTTATGAAGGATAAATTGAACATCAAAGTTGTACCATAATCAGTTTGTTTGCAGGATTAGCTGAAGCCAACTGATATAAGACTGTTTTAAATTACTTCATTGTGAAATGGATTGGCCTTCTTCTTTTAGTGTATATTTAATATTATCAACTTAAAAATTAGAATACATGTCATGGTGGTGTGTCTATTAATGGATGAACTAAGTTTCACAGTTGCATCGTGAATAAAGTTACAGAGATACTCAGATGGCAGCTGATTCTAAATTGCATAGAGAGTAATGTTTGTCACAATACCTTCCCTTATCTTTGATTTGATTCTGGCAAGATCACTGTGAGCTCATCAGACTCACTAGTGAATGTCATTTAAGGTACTTAAATGTCCATGTGGTGATAATTACAGAATGACTCATCTTGTTTAGGCTGTGCTTCCCACAGATGGAACCGGCGTCTTTAAAAAGTCTCTGCTTTCATTAGAAGATGAAAAAAAAAATTTGAAATTTTTAATATGGAAGCAACTGTTGTATATGAAGCTCTTTAGGTCTGAAATATGCTTACACATACAGACTTTTCTGTTAAGAGTCACTAGAGTTCATGTTATATGATATCCTCCCCTCAGGCTTGCATAGATTTTACTTTTGTTCCAACTTCATAAAGCTATAGCATAGATGTTTCACTTTGTGCACCTTTTGTCATATTAGGTATTTCTTAGTTTTATCCTGAATAAGTCTAAATGATGTTGACAACAGCTGTCAAGCATTTTTTTTAAATTTGGTCCTAGACATGGAGTTATCCTAAAATATTTACATCTCCTACACTGCAAAATGATGCCAAAACCAACCACAAACTGAATTCTTTTTTGTTGCTCACCTCCATATTTTTTACTTATCCATATTGTGGTATCCAAACCTAACACCCAAATACAACCAATGGATGTGGCCACATCCATCTTTGTCAGTTGTCCATTTAGTGACATCCATAAAGCTAAGGTTCAAAATATAACCAGGGGGTATGGCCATCTCCTTTATTGGTCCACATTGTGGTATCCATACATAACACCCAAAAAGAACCAGTGGGTGTGGCCACCTCTGTCCTTTTCAATTGTGAATATCATGGTATCCATGTCCAACCCTCAAATACAAGCAGTGGGCTTGGTCACCTTCATCTTTGTCAGTGGTGTAGCCACCTTTGTCTTTGTAGTTGTCAGTCTTGCATTGTCCACTCCAAACATTCAAACACAACCAATGGATTCAGCAATATTTTTGGCTTCTATGATAATTGTAACCTTAAGAATCATTATGGTGGGTGTGTGATGGTGAAAGTGTATGTGTGAATGTATTGTGGTGCCTTGCTTGTAAATATATTTCAAGAGGGGAAGCATGGTTAAATGTCTTATTTGGTATGAAGGTGTACCACATTGAGTAAGATAACCCTGTTGTTTTTGTGGAGGTGAAGAATAATTTGGGGTCAATGTTTATCAAATTGTGAAAGCCTTGTGAACCTTGAATACCCTAAAAATAAAGATTTGGACTGATGTCATGCTTTTTATCTGTATGAACCATATGGGGCACAAGAACCATATCGTTTTTAGTGGAGGTCACAGGTTAAGTGAAGTCGGCAGAGAGCAAACCATGAAAACCTTATTAATGTATTTCAAGAATGTAAGTTGGGATTTATCTCATGTGTAGGATAGTAATGTTTCCATAGCTTTATTTCAATCTCAAATAACTAGTACAGTGAATGTGGAGTATACAGAATTGGAGGAGATTGAGGAGTGACAACAAGAAGCTCACAAAGAGCTTATTTACTTTGCCACCCCTGTTTAAAAAAACTAAGAATGTTGCAAAATTTAGAGTAAATAGGAAAAAGAAAATATACAGAACAAAAACAAAGAAAGAAAGAAGCAAAGAGAGTTTAAGACTTAATGGTAGTTCATTGTGAGGTATACTTTGACGCATTTTTTAAAGGAATTTAGGGTTTTACAGTCTTTTACTTCCATTGGCAGGCCATTCCATGTTTTTGTACCAATATAACAGAGGGAGAGTTGTGAGGATTGAAGTCTGAAGTAAGGCACAGTGAGAATGGTTTGGGAACGACTACAGTAATAATGGCTACCCCTACGCAACTGAAAATAATTGAGAAAAATAGTCGGAGATACATCATGCAACCAATTGAACACGAAAATAGCAGCATAATAACGATTAATGTCATAAATATTGAGAATATGCAAATGAGCAAAGAGTGGTGCGGTGTGGTGAAGGTAATCCACATTAAAAATATGATGAATAGCCCTTTTCTGGAGAACAAAAAGTGGCTGCAATGTTGTGGCAAATGTGCCACCCAAATAATATTGCAATAAGGTAAGGGTGGATGAGGGTGTTGTACTAAGGAATCGTGATGTGTCTAGGAAGCATATATCGAAGGCTATTGAGAATACCGACTCCTTGAACCACATTGAACCACATTGAGTAAAGTAGATGTCAGACTGTAGAAGTTCTGTTTGTGATATACTAATTTCTTTAACTTTTGTTACCTATAGTGGGCTGCAAGTATGGACTTCATCATCCAAACACAGTATTCTTGAATTCTAGCTTTTTTTAGCTCATATCAGCATACTGGTGTGAGCTGTTGCAATGTTGCGCCATCCCTCTGTCTGTCTGTCTGTCTGTCTATATGTCCACAATTGTATTAAACGCTTCTCCTCCTGCATGCCCTCATGGAATTGTCTGAAACTTAGACACAGTGCATGTTGGGTGGCGGACCATTTAGGGTGTTCAGGAATTTTTGCCCCCATGTTCGCCCTTTGGCCCATTTTTTGAAATTCTACAAAAGTGCTTCATTTCATACAGATCTTACTGTGCAATATTGATGGTTTGTCACAATGAAGCTCTGCTAATGGTCCTTTCAGGGTGTTCAGAGATTTTTAGTCCAAGATCCCATGTCGGCCCAATGGCCTCTTATGTGAAATTCTCCTTGAAGTGCTGGTTCTCTCACATGCTTCCATTTATGTATATTAACTTGGACACAATGTTCCTTGGGTGGCAGTTCATATTGGGAGAACAAAAACTATCAGTTCAAGGTCCCATGTGGACCCTATGGTCCATTTTAGGAAATTCTGCCAATTTCTCCTACATATTCTCTTTTACAATGTTGATAGTTTGTCGTAATGATACTCTGTTAGTGATTATCAAGGGTGTTAATGAATGTGTAGTCTATGGATTCATGTGGACCCTATGGCCCATTTTATGAAATTCTGCAAATTGCTTCTCGTACTGTTAAAGTGACCCTTTAAATTGTTATAAACATCTCAAATATCCCTATCACATGAATGATAATTGAGTAATGGGACAGTAATGGGACAGTGTCCATTGGTGTACTAACTCTATATTGCTCTCAGGTATGTTGACCAGTATATGGATATTAAAGGGGCAGTTTGAGTTGTTACATGAACTTCTGTTTAGTCTTCACAAACATGTCCATTTTGCGTCAAGTTTCTAGTGACAGATCGATGGTCAACCAAGAGGGCCCACATTTTATGAGTCATGTACAAGTTACCACAAATGAGTTACAGCATTCACTTTTTCACATTTGCACTAATTCATACACCCACTTCTAGTACAAATCATTAAATGATTGGCAGTTTTCTTAAATATTGGATGTGAAGAGTGATGTGAATTATGAGCATTGTTATTTGGCAGTATCAATCAAACTTCTCACAAGTTTAATTTATTGACAATGATCAAACTTCTGCACTGTTGGTGCTCTAGTTGATGAAATTCTGAGACTTGTGCAGTCCTGCAGTTCCTCTTGTACAGTGTTCGTAATTTGGTGCAATGGTACTCAGTGGTTCCTATTATTTGACTTCAGGATGTTGAGGTATGAGCTTCTTCACCAATGGTGCTCTAGTTTGTTAAATTAAAGTCACATCATTTAGCAGTGAAATAGAGTTGTCAGCTTGCAAAATCTTCAGAATGGATCAAAACAGCAAGTTTATGTCATTGAACTTTGGGTATATACTTCATAAAAGCCAACCTCAAACTCAGGTGGATAGACCTCAGAAGTGAACTAAAAGACTCAAAAGCCTCTACTGAATAGGATTAGCAGGTTCCTATTCAGGTGAATTTTAGGTTGGCTTACATGAATATATACCAAACTTTGTCTTCAAAATCAAAACAAAGAAAACCATTATGTTATGAGTTGTAACCAATTCAAGCTAAAAGATGACAGCCTGATGTCACCTTATTCAACTTTGAAATCATTTTCATTGTTATCATTCGACAGAATGTATCAAGCAGGAGGTATTCAGATTCAGTGGATGACATCTCACAGGAGCCTATTCCTCGCGAGAAGGAAGGCATCCTCTCAAAGCTACAGCTGACAGAAAATGGCAGGAAGGTTAAACCTAAGTGGGTGCCCTGTTACACTACCTTGATAGGATCCAAGCTCAGCTTTTACAAGGATGTCAAAAATGTTGAGGTAAGGCAGATTATGGTATACTCTATAAGAAAACCAGAGGTGTAAAAGAATAACCAGCAGGGTAAAAGGATGTGGATGGTTATATAGCATTTCTGTCTATTATTATTTGTTGCTCACTTCCTTTAGAGAAGACTTTATGTCTTGATGTAGGAAGATGCTTTGGATGGTGGGCAAGAAATTCATTCTCATTTATTTCTTTTACTTGTAGAAAAGCACATACATGCATATTTAAAGAAAAGATGCAGTCCTACAGTGCAGTGAAATAAACAGATTGACAGCTTGTACTCACTCACCTCATATGACCTCTGCATTACTGTATTGACTATGGTTTAGCATATTACAATTGTGTGTGTTCTTATCTAGTCACCATCTGCCTATAATTTCCAGCCTTTTGGTCTTGCAGTAAATTTTCATTGATTATATCAGTTAAGTTCATCCTTAGAGTTAATTCCCAAACCCAAGGAGTTTTGGGGAGACTCTAGAAAAATAGTAACATACTTCTCACAGCTAGCAACCTTTGGAGCAAAGGAAAACACAATTTTAATACCATGTTAATAACCCCCAAATGGGAAAGAAAGAAAAAAAAGAAACGAGGACAATCCACGGAGTTGCATATCTCATCGCCAACCTGCACTGATTTCAATACAGGGCCTGCAGATGGAGATTTGTAATAGTTTATTGCAACCACATGTCACAGAGTTCCTGGCACTGATTCTAAATTAGAGGAAATTTTTCTTTTGAACATAAAATGGTGGTTGGCAGAACCGAACATAAAATGGTAATATTGATATCTACTGTAAGGTAGCAAGCTAAAGCCTATAGCCTGGTGCCACTTCTTAGGCTCAAGTAACAATAACAATGTTTTAAAAGTATCTGTGCATATTACGCTACATAACGCAATTACAACATGGGGTTATTCCATATAGGTTAGGCTTAATGGGTACAGTTAGGGGCAGGATAAAAGAGCATCTCTATATGGGTTATATGCACATTAGTCTTGTATTTACCTGTGTAGGACCTCGTTCTGCTACAATTATTGTTTGACTTAATAACATTCTCATAATTTGCAGTAACGTTCAAAGACATTACCCATAGGGACCAGTTTTGCTAAAGTTTTTTTGGCTGAAGCTAAAAGGTGTGTCTGTTGACCTGGTTGTCGGCTCTATTTATTTTTTACCAAGCAATCATACAATTTCACCTTATAGTATGAGTGACATACTGTATGTTCGTTACTGTGTTCATAGAAGCAGCCTTGCAAAATTTTGCGTGTAATGCTTCATTAGCTCTCAAGATATGCTAGTTTCAAATATCAGCGCTGTGATTTCACTGGATTTACCATTAGAGTAATATAGTGTTGAACAATGTGTTCTCAGGGAAGTCCTTATAAAGCTTGAAGTTGATTGGTCCAATAGTTCTCAAGATACGGTGGAAATGTTGGGATGAAATTGGCTTTTTTTTCTCAAAAATCAGCAAATATCACTCTTTTTACTACAAAAGTGATATACCTTGAATATTTCAAAATGACCTGACAAGAATATTGTTAATTTAGCTGTGACTTAAAGATTAATGCTGAAGTCCATTCAAGTTGCCCCTTCTATAGTTGCAATGTTCATTATTGTAACACAACATGGCTCCTGATGAGTTTAAGTTAGTGTTAATCATTTCCATATTCCCGTTGCAAAATCCAAAACATTTTGCTTGAATGACCAAAACAGTGTAGCCATCTGTAGATGAACATGAGCAAATGTGTGGAAATGTTCTGACCCAAGCAGAGTGGCTTAGTGCTAATTGTATTGTAGGTAATTACCATTGTTCGATAAGGCCATGATTCTTAATGTCTTCTCAAGGTAATTCACATTTGGTCCTAGTGGATTATTTAAGAGTAAGTTTTGCAATATTTCTGTAATAGAGAACTCAAATACTCCTCCCTTTTGAGGATTTTGCTTTCAGTTGTACTTGGTAAGAAATGGAGACCATGGAGTTAAAAAGGTAAATAACTGGTCATGAACCTGAAATGAAGGTTGCCCATGAAGATTCTTGTAGTCTCACATCTATCAAATTAAATCTCAAATCCGCAGAAGGGGAGTAATGGTACATCGCCAGCAGGTCCCCCAGACTACACATTTGAACTCTATGGTGCAGAACTTAAGTGGCCAAAGAATGAAAGATCTAAACTTGGAAGAAAGTTTGCTTTTGAGGTGAGTTTTGTTTTGTATGAGCTGTGAATGCAGCTGTGTATACTCTGTGGCTCACGCTCTTGTGAGATTATCATGGTAAAATGAGACTTAACGATTATCTTTCGTTTGTAGAAGTACTCAAATGTAGAGTAAGAAATGTATTGTCTTTTAGATACTGATAATAGAGGTAAAGGTGCAAAAGAGAACAGGAAGTCATTGTGAAAGCTGAAACACCTTGGAAAAATTATTTATTCAAAATGTTCAAATTGTCGATCAAATAAAACTTGTTGGTTTAATTTCTTTTAATAAACATTACTTTTATATGCCAAGTGGTAGATTTTTTATTTGGATGAGGTAATCTTTGTAATCATGAATGTACAAATGTGCTATGTGTGTGTATATGTTTGTAATGCCAACCTTGTAAACATCATGTCTCAAGAAGGGAAAGCTTAGAAAGGTATCATATTTGATATGTAGGTGTACCTCATTGAGTACAAGGAGCCATTGTTTTGAGGGAAAGTCAAAGATTATTTGGGATCAATGGGGTCAAATAGTTAAAATCTTGTACACTCAGTATCTCACAAATGGAGGCTTGGACAGACCTCATATATGATGAGGTCTGCATCATACCAGCTAGCTGGTGTGAGCTCTTTTAAGGGTGTGGCATCACTCTATCTGTTCACAATTGTTCAAAATGCTTCTCCTCCTTTATGCTGACATGCATTTGCATGAAACTTGGACACAATGTTCCATAGGTGGTGGACCATTTGGGGTATTCAAAACATTTTGGTGGGAGATCCCATGTGAGCCCTGTGGCCCATTTTATGATAATCTGCAAAATGCTTTCCCTACAGATTCTGTTGTGCAATGTTGATGGTTTGTCACAATAACACTCTATTAGTGGTACCTTCAGGGATTCTTAGTCCAAGGCCCCATGTGGGCCCTTTGACCCATTTTATAAAATTCTGTCCTAAGTGCTGCTTTTTTGCACATGCTTTGATGGATTTGTATGTTATTCAGACACAATGTTTCCTGAGTGGTAGGCAAGTTTGGAGTTTTCAAATCTGTTTGGTCCAAGGTCCCATGTAGGCTCTATGGCCCATGTTATGAAATTCTGCAGACGCTTCTCCTCCAAAAGATTCTCTTGCACAATGCTGATGGTCTGTCACAATGATACTCTGTTAGTGGTCTGTCTTAGGGTGTACATGAATTGTAGTCCAGGGTTCTATGTGAGCCATTTTGTGAAATCCTGCAAGTCTTCGCCTTCTTTTAAGGTGCCCCTTTAAATGTCATACAACATCTCAAATATCGCTATCATGCATGAAGGATAATTCAGTAATGGGGCAATTGGTCAGATTGCGCCTAACTGAAACTCAATCTAATTTGAGGGTATACATGTATGTCTAGACATTAAGGGGCACTTTGAGTCATTCATTTAGTCTTCCCAAACCTGTCAACTTTGTGTCACGTTTCCTCTATTGGATTCTGCTGACAGATCAATGGTCAAATTAATGTAGTCCCCATGTGATACACGCAAATGAACATTAATGAGGTAGCAGTTAATGATTTAAATTGGTTTTGGAAATTTTGCAACCATTTTCCATATCAGTACTAATTCATATACCCAAAGCTAGTACAAACCAGGTAGAAAATGTACGAAATGACAGTTTCATAATTATTGGATATCAAACTTGAATAGTGATGCAATTATAAGCATTGCAATTTGGCTGTGCCCATTAAATGTATCAAAAATGATTGACAAGGTCCAACTTCTGCACCGCTTGCCCTTTCGTTTATGATATTCTGCAAATTATGCAGTCCTACAAATTCTCTTGTACATGCAATATTGGTGATTCAATATAATGGTACTTTTGATGGTTCCTATGATTATGATATGATACACATAATACTGATACGTAAATGGTACCCTTGGAGTTTTAAGGTATGGGCCTATGCTATGTTGGTGCTCTAGCATATCAACTGTGAAAAAAGCAGACAAATTTGAAAGCCATTTCTCTCCAAACTAGTCATCAGTTGATTACCTCTGCATTGAATGCAATGATCTGTTATGCTAAACAGCAAGGCTCAACATGCTAAATGCCTTTAATTCTTGAATCACATTCTTGAATCATAATCCATTAGTGGTTTTATTTTTCATTTGATTTTTTAGCTGAGTTTGCCAACAAGTGAGATTCTAGTCCAAGGTGAAACAGAACAGGACTGTTTACAATGGTTTCAAGCCATTCACAATGGTATTACGGCATTGGTAAGTCAATCAAATACTATTTCTACCTTTAACCATCATTAACCACCTCAGGGGGACTGTAAGGTATTTACAAGAACAACTTTCATAAGTTCATGACATATAAGCCAGAAACATGCTGTTTGTAATTATGGCTAATAGTGGAAGCAGACTAAAGCATCCATATTTGAGAGAGAGAAAGAGAGAGAAAGAGAGAATGACAGTTTCATTGCTTTCATTTGATACCAGCAGCCTCGCCACCTCAGGGAGAAAGTTTACTGGTTAGATTTACTGTTGTTACATTTGGTAGAAAGAAGACTGTTGTAGTGTTTACCGCTAAACTCCCTTGCAAACGAAAACACGATTTTTCATTTCAAAGTTCTATTCAATCAATCACACAATTTGGCAATATTTTACTTGAATTTTCAGACAAATACACCATGATGAGGTAGTTTTTTTTAGCATTTTACTATGGTAGGAAGTATAGCCAGTCCTTTGGGGCACTTTAAAAATGCAAAAATGACAGTACCTATAAGTAAGTTTCTACTTATCTGCACATAAAGCATATTGCTGTTCCATTTGGCAGTGCTTCACAGTTTAGAGATTTTTTTGAAGCACCCTGTTAGTGCAGTAATCACAATGTACACACTCACCATAGGGTACTCTCTTCACAGTGCAGTTACACAATTCACTGTAATAACATTACTTTAGAGATCCCACCATTTGATACAAACAAATTTAATTAAATTTACACATTGGCTCTGGCAGTCATTTAATAAATTCATATTTGCTATGAAAGCATGAAGGCTTTAAGCCCCAGGCTGAGTTTGTATAAAGAAATAGGCCCACTTTCATGCCAAAATATAGATTAAAAGAAACTAGATATATGAATTTCAGGACGATTCAGATGCTTCTACTCTGCTCAGACTTGCCTTATCTTCTTTTCAGAATGATGTCTCCCCTGAGTATGAATATCAAATTTTATTTCCTAAATGAAGTTGCAATGCTATCCTTGTGATGTGTGTAGCTGTTTCACAACATTTTTTTTTTATTTGCTTTTAAACCAGCTATACGGTTCTTTTGTCCCAACTATTCACTTCACTGGTTGCAATTTTGTTTGAGGAACAAGAGACAACACTACTTTTTGCTATTCAAATTCAGATCTTAAACATCAGAGATCTTATCTTAAAATTTAGAGCTTAAACATGAGATGATACCTATTGAAACTTGGATATTTCATCTGAAATACCAAATTCATCATTTTTGTTCAGTAAGTTTAGCCAGCAGCATAACCATGATGATTCAGTTTGTATTAAGACATAGATTGTTAAACTGACATTATTTGAGGGTTTCTGATTCACTGATTACCCTGTTGATTATTAAAAATGGATAATTGTGTCATCTACTTGAGTGTCAGGTTTTTGGTTTTGCAAGTTTGTGAAACTTTTCCTCTCACTGAAAACACAACTGCAGTCATTCATCTCTAGTGGAGGCACAATTTGGCTGACCTTTTAAAGGCATTAGCATCAGTACTGACTGCAGTAGGCCTAGATATGAAAAAAGGAGAAAGTTGAACTTATGCCACCCAAAGTGCTGCATCACAACTCTCTGCAAAGCCATCTTTCTATCAATTCCAAGTTGAATCTGAATATTTAAACCCACTAGGATCAGTAAACAATATTAAACACACATTTAAAGTTTTCTATGAATACATAACCTGAAGTCTGAAATTTACAAATACCCCGCTCAGTGTTTGGTGGCCTAAGAAGTACGCAATTGCAAAGGTGGTTAGCCTTATTGCAATTTATCTCACCGCATTACAATATGATCACTGTAAACTTTCACACAATTTTACACCATTTTAAAAAAATTTTCCCCTCACAAAACGCTGTACATTTGGACGTTATAAAGGCTTGTAGTAATGTAGTGTGTTTTCATGACATTCATGAGTTCAAGAGGTATTCAAATTTAAAGCAACTTCAATGATCATCAAAGTTTCAACTTGCCAAAATGATTTTCATCCTTAGTTGGTTCTAACTGCGAGAAAATATTCTTAGGAATGAAACGTAATTATTGGCACAAACTTGACTTTGCCCAGTTGAAGAGTGAACGTAAGGATTATGTTAGGGGTAAGGTTTGTGTGAATAATTAAAGCTTTATAGCTGTGCTGGATTGTGTACTTATTGTAGGATAATGCACTCTCAGGGATTACCGCTATCACTTGATGCACTCAAGCTGCCCCCCACCCCCTGCATCACTATCCTATATCCTGCATTATTATCCTGTTGTTAACACACAGGTCCGAAGCTGACTAACTTAGTTCATACATGCAGTATGAGATAATGATGAAAAAGTCAAAAAAGGAATTTAATTCTTAAATAACCTCATTTTTATTGCAAAGGAACCCTGAAAAAAGGTAAACAAGATTTATAACATGTCAGCAATGTTTGTGCACAATACACAAAGTAACACATGAAAAAAATGAATAACAATGACATAGCAACCATATGCCATGCATGCTTTTATAGTTACTTTGCACTTGGAACATTGTGTCTATATCAAATCAGTGTGGGCAGGCTCTGGTTCAGTGTACGTCTACCTCTCTGTAAGTAGCGCAGAGCTTTGGCTTCCTCATCAGGTAATTCTATCAAATCTTGTCGTAATTTGCCTCCTGATTAGACTGATATTAGATAAAGACAGTTACAGTTGTATGGGTTGTACATTTTTAGAAAAAATTTGTGGTTTGATGTCTCCCTCTCAATTTCGTTGGAGCTCAGGCGAACATTTTTTCACATACTTTGTACATGACTGTGAGTGAGAGTTTTAAGCAAATTTCGGAATCGTACCAAGTTCAATTCTTTCTTTTTTCATATTCTTTCTGTGTACTTTGATATTTCCTGGTTGAATTTGCCATTGACAGATCATTTTTTGCCACAAATCTGTTAAGGAGACATGCTTGTACCTGATTTGAAAGAAAAAAATGCAAAAAGTTGTCCAAGCTGTATGTCACAATTACCTACCCTCCTTTGACGTTCTCTGAAAACGAAAGGCAGACTTGTAAAAGTGGCAAAAGACTATCGAATCCTTTCTTCCAAAGAAATTGCTTTTGACAATGTTTGTGAATTAGAACAAATCTTCAGTTCTTACTGACATTGATTGATTTTTCACTTAGTTTACTAGGATTATTGTCATGGACCACCTATCAATAACAATAAACTTCACTCTTCTGTGGTACTTGAATGGATGTAGCTTTTAGTTGCACAATACCTTTTGCTCAGGACAGAGTGATTGCTAATGCAAATGCATCGCTACACAGTGATAACATACAAGGTGTTTGTTATTCTTCTGCTTACTCCTAAGATGGGTGCATTTGCAATGCCTTATTGACAAGATTCATAGTATTTGCACTGGTAGGCCATCAGAACATGTCTCAGTTGTGTCCTTTAGGATCTTACTTCCATCAAATTTATCCACCCTTGTTAATTCTGAATCTAATAATGTTGGCCTAACATAGACACTCTGCACTTAATCAGACAAGTTGATAATGTATGAATGTGACTTTCATTATATGTTTTTTCTGTTTTGATATCAAAGTGACAAGCTAAAACTGCATCGTTTAGTAATACCTGTATTTGAGTTTTACCATTGCCTTGATTTGACACTATTTTGTTGAAACATAAATATCCTATTTTGCCTTGTAGGGTCCAAATCAGCGACCTTTCTCACAATCGAGTAAAGGAGATATTTTTCCAGATAGTCCTGATGGTAAAAGTAAGTTACCAAAATCACCAACAAGAGAGACAGCAGACACAGGTAAGTGGTTGATCAAGATGATTTTCTTATTATAATATCTTACGCATTTCTGTTATCTTATTTCTACCTTTCTGATTATTAATTCTATCATATACATTAAGTCCATAATACTAGGTAAGCCTGTTACACTTTTTAATACAACAGTACTGTTTATCAGTGTAGACTGCCTAAAAGTAAAACATTTCTTGAAGTATTTTTGTGTAGTGAGTGATCTTCTGTGAAGAGTCTTTAAGTTATTTTATCGTTTGTTCTTCAACGGTTAATCCT